>CACRXK020010752.1:0-17233 GCA_902702795.2 Paramuricea clavata | reverse complement strand
TTCAATTACCTGCCAGCAAATCCAGATGGTTCCAATCCGCATGATGAAAAACAACTCAAAGACTTGGAATTATTTATGGAAGATAAAAAGGTATATTTAATATAAGATCTATAAAATGAGAGATGCGCATACAACTATTTTATTGCACGTTATATATTTAAGGGCGGCAATGGACTTCGTCTTGCGTGGGTCATCGTATATTTCGATTTGTGGGAACAAATGTTTGAGGATGCAAACAAAGTGGTCGAGAAGGTGCTTAAAGGACTCCTTCAAAATCTAAAGTTGCAGCCAAGGTGGATGAAAGGTGTTTCGTCGATGATAATTGCCCTCACGATGGCATGTTGATGTATTGCAAGGAATGTTTTTAATATCCTACTTTCAGCACTATAATCAATCATTAACCATACATTGTTTTTATATTTTTATTTATATAGTTACGATTGTCATGTGGAAAAACACCACGCATTTGCGATTATGTTTTGTTCATGTGTCAAGAGATAACCGCAGCAGAGATTGCCGGACCTTCTGCAATGCAAAAGTTAGAAAATAACATTGTAAAGAAAATAAAGAATCAATCTGATCCGGTAGGTTTACCTTTCAATTGTTATGTCTACATGAATTTAGGGGTTTAATTATTTTGAGGAAATCAATACGAGTTCAAATATATGTTAAGTCCAGTTCACACGAGCGAGATAAGAGAGACACTGCACATCATCCCTATTAGTTTTACCTTTTTTCCTGCTTTCCTCGTGCTTGTCTGTTATCTCACCCCAGCCTGTGAACCAGACTTTATAGAACATGCATGGGATGAATCAGAACTTCTATTCGCCCTAAGGCTAAGGTAGGCCTACTCATGGACATCAACTTGTCAAATCAAAAATATATTACATTTTGATCGTTAGTCTTTACCTCATCTCTCCGATTAATGCATCTCCCCAATTTAAACCCCATCATCGCGATCTACTGTTCAGAAAATATGATTTTTAGATTCTTACATGGTTGCACCCAAGTGTAACAGTGCATGATGTGGCTGGAAATAAAGTTCCTGGCATTGAAATTATCACATCAGTTGTCGATGCTTTTCCTGACGTTTCAAACAGTGTAAGTATGAATTGAATACTGATTCCTGTTGCTATAGGATAATAATTGCAAAACAATTAATTGATACGAATTTTAATTTCCAATAATTAAACCTTGGCTTACGCAAAAATATTCAAACATATATATATATATAAATATATATATATATATAAATTAAGTTATAATTATAAGATATAAATTATTTGCTGTTTATATAGCTTGCAAGATTTGTGACGATCAGCCCGAGGACAATGAGGGGGGCAATGTCTTAAGACACAGGGATGCTGAACTTATTCCAGGAGGATATCGAAACGTTAGAGGCCGTGGAGAACATGCTTCGTGTACAAATGGAAGGTATACACTCCGGAAACTGGAAGGAATATGAAGGAATATATATAGGCATAATGAAGTTGTGAATGTTTCTGTTTAGCATGGGCAAGTAATTGTGACACTGATGGCGAATTAGTAGAAGACAGTCAGGTTGCTGAAGATATCAACTACAATTACAGTTTTACAGAGTCAAGATTTTAAGAGAACAATATAATTTTTTTAGCTGAAATATTTTTGAAATTCACACTTTAAAATTGGAAATTGTATTAAAATGCATGTTACTATATAAGCGTTGTCTGATTGTGTTTGTGTTGTATTTCAGAAACTCACGCCAAATACAAAACAGAATTTTAATAAGCTCACGCCACAAAAGAGAAAAACGTTTGCCTGGGTAAGGTTATGTTCTGCATTATTAATATGGAAAATGTATAGTTTAACTTCATAGTTTTTCACGAATTGTGTGGTGCATATCATGGACCCTGATGGGGGGATTCCCTCATTATGAAAATCTTAATCCCACGTTTCGGAATTTTTACCCAGTTTTGGCCACTTCATATGATGGAATGCACAGAGTTGTAATTAGAAACCTAGAGTTCACAGTTTGGAGATTTTTTATTTTATATATAGGCCATGGATGTCGGGGGGAAAAAATGTTCAAAACTGCAGGGCCAGAAAAGGGTGACTAACTATCAACTAGAAAATATTAACTGTTACAAGGTGTCAAGGCGGCTATCGATAAGCTCATAGTCAACTCGAGTTCGTAAAATAACGGTTAATTATCTGTTTATTTTTGACCAATAAGAAACAAAAAAAAGGTTTGAAAAAACACTGATACTATATATTATATATATAATTATAGACATGCAGGAGACGGAACTCGCAGGATCAGGGATCGCGTCTAAGGACACATGTGGTGAAGATAGTGAGTTGAGAAAGTTTTTTTTCGCCTTTATCTCACATTTTAACAAACTGCATGATAGTAACGCAATCGAATTGCAACGAAAAACTTAAAGTACTTTAACGTCCATATAGATAATGAATTATATATATACTGTACTGTATATTTAACAAATATAAAACATTTTCCGTGTTGATATACAGTTATATCAACACGAGTGGAAATTGGGAAAACAAAGTGTTTTCCCAAATTCCACGAGTATTGATATAACTGTATATCAATACGGAAAAAATGTTTTATATTTGTTTTATAATATACCACAAAGAAACATAAAGAAACAAATTTTCCGACGTTTCCGTGTTGACATTGAGTTATATCAACACGGCTCTTAGCCAATCAGCGTTCAGAATTTACAAATGCTATGCAAAACCTATAAGCTATTTCACTAAAATAAAAACCATTGTATTCACAAATGATAAACTTAGATTTTGATATATAACACTTAATTTTTTGTGCGATATTTATCATTTATAGACCTGGAGCGAGGGGGGTTCGGCGAAATATTACCCGAAGTGATGATATTTCCCGAGGGGCTTTGCCCCGAGGGAAATATCATCACTGAGGGTAATATTTCGCCGAATCCCCCGAGCGGAAGGTCTATAAATGATATATTATACCGAAAATTAAAAGCCTCCAAGTTGAGAATTAAAAACTTGACACATACCTTCGTGAATACGATGTTTTATTTTCGGATTAACGTAAGTGTCGTCGCTTTTCTTTCGAATCACATATCGTTTGGAATATTAATGACAAAGCCCCAGGTTTTAGGTTTGAAAAAGCCCCGGGTTTTAGGTTTAAAATTGAATTATTCATCACTCATTAATACTATTTATGTTTTGTCGGCCATCTTGTTGTCATGCGTGTTGTCCCGCGTGGTGTACGCGAATAATGTTTCACCCCGTGTTCCCCGGGGAACATTGTCAAAAGGATACGTCTGCGTATATATATAAATATGTTAAGTCTGCATAAATAGATTAATATTTTAGAGCGTAACGTGCATTGACATTGTAACTTGAGTATCAACTATATATAAATTTTTCAATATCAGTAATAATTTACATAAAAATTCAACATCTGTTATTAACTTACATCTAGATTCAACAAATAGTGCCAAGGCAGATTCGTATCAGTGGTGCACATGCAAAATGGTAAATTGTCTATATATAACTCGTATCATAATGTACGTTTTACAAACTATAATGCGTATATTGAGGTTATGACTAAATTCAAAATTTGTATTTTTCAAAACGTTTCTCAATTGGCAAACAAACTTAAAAGTATGTGTAGTGCTTTATCTGTAAAATAATGCTAAAATGAAGAGATTTTAGACGATACGCCAAAGAGAAAATGAAGTCTGAAGTTCAGTACGTTTTGCTTATATATTTGGCTGTAAACATGAGGCAGGTATAATAGTCGGACCGGGTCGGATCATGCAGGTGTAAAAGTCGGACCGGATCCATAGATCACCGAATCGCTAGTCCGGAATTAAAGGAAATAAAATATTGATAAGGCAGTTCGATGCAATAATTTTCAAAAAAGTGGTCTAAAAATCTAATAACATAAAATGTTTTACCTTCGTCACCATCCATTTTGCAGATTTGCCACGTTGTTTCAAGGCGAATTATTTCGCCTATTTCTTTTGAATTGTGACTACGCAAATAAATTATTTCTACTTGATTGCTCACAATTCAAAAGAAACAGGCGAAATATTTCGTATTTCGCCGAGAAAAAGCGCCCGTGGAATCAGGCCTTGCCTTCACGCTGTATAAATAACACGGGAAAGAATGCAAACTTCCATTTGTGTAAGTAACATTTCCCTGAATAACCTGATATTTCTAAATTTTCTAAAGATCCGACCTAATCCGACTTGGTCCGACCCGGAGCACAATCCGGTCCGACTTTTATACCTGCCTGTAAACATGGTGTCAATTTTAAAGAAACATTGATAATTGCATTTAATTGACAATTTTTAACTATTATTTTGTTTCTCAACCGGCAGATGCATTTAAAAAGGTAGCTAACTACTCTATAATAGTATAAACTAGAAAAGGATTGCTTCTTAATACGTCCAGATAAATGAAGAGCCTCTGCTTAACGTCAATTAACCTCAGGAATAGTATAGACTATAGGATAAAAAAATCCTCATTTATAATCCTGATACTGAGCTATCTGTTTGACATTATCTATCGACAGGAAAGAAACAGGAAAGAAACAGAAAAGAGGAGGCATCTACGATACTCTGTGAAACGGATTATCCAGAAAAGGTATAATTACAGGGTACCAATTTAGATAAAGTAAAAATCTATCGTAAGCTGAGAAAGGAATACATTGTTGACATGCTTTTCATTTTCTTCACAACGATATAGTGCCCGGGCAATACTTGGTACCATTTAAGATGCCTTGGATTACAAAAAGTACTGGAAGGGGACTGGTGAGTTTTGAACACTACAAAAAAATTATGTAAAGAAAATTGGTCAAAATGTCATATATGCATTGTTTTCTTCCTACAGGTTTTGTACATCATGCAAACCTTCGGCATGCAAACCCACGTCATGAAGACTGACTGGTGCACCATATGTATATATAATATATTTAATAGCGTTACCTAAGCTACTTTTTCTATTATTTCTGTAATAATTATACAAGTTCAAAAGATGACTTATGGCTAATACTTCATTTCTGTTATATAGACTTAATACTTCAATAATTCTGGAGCCGGTTGTTCAAAGCCAAGGTGAATTAACGTTAACCCTGGGTTAAAATTTAACCTGCTGTTTCAGCGTGTGTATTTCTGCACGTCTGTTTATTTCAAAACTTCGGAGAAGAAAAGTCCTATCGATCCAGACAATGTTTCTGAAATATTTTCAAATTGATAAACAAGCTGCCCTGAAATTTGCTTTTTATGTTATCCTAGGGTTATCACTAATCCAGCTTTGAACAACTGGCCCATGTTATATAGATTCAATAGGAAGTTTACTTTTTAAATTTAAAGGTAGGGTACAGTCTGTATGTAAACAAAGCCTTTGTTTTACATTTCGGTATTTAAAATATTGAACTTTATTCGACAACTATTTATATTTTCATGCTTCTACAGTATAATAAATGATCAAGATAAAACAATCGGGCTTTGCAAGAACATAAAATGAAATAAAAAGCTAATTAAAGTGTTTATATCACGGCAGGAGATTCCTATGTGCGCATGCGCAAACCGGACTGCATCTTATCTTTAATAATTTAGCTTGAGCCCCACAACAAGTGTCGTGGAAATATATAATCAGTATTAAACCAATAGGAAAATATTTTAAAATTCACATATTTTAAAATTCAACAAAACAGCAATTTTAAGGAATATATCTGGATGCATGATTTATGGGTCTTTCATAATTTTTGCAAAAAGGCAAGTCCTATAGAGCAAGAAATTGCCTTATAAACAGGCGTTGATACGGAATAAACAGAAAACATGCCTCAAGGAGTATGTATTATAAATTCAATCAAAATTCAAATTGATTTAGTAACAATTTGAATTTCTTAAACTCTTTAAATGTGGAGGCATACTGTATATCTTTATGCCAGTGGAATATTTCCCCAATATTTTATTCAAATTTTTCATGTTTTAAAGACAGAAAAGGCAATATTGAAATTTTAAAGTCTGTAAATATACATATTGAATTAAATTATTTTATTTGATGCCATATCTGAAAATGAAACATGAATTAAAGTAATAATGTATCGTTAATTAATATACAGTATATTGATCATGTGAGTCGATATTCTTTGCTTGCACATAACGTCACTACGTGTTATTAGGCGCCATCTAGGTTGATTTTAAAGTTTTATCCAGCCGTTTGCATCGAAATAGTTGAGTTATTTTAATATTACTGGATTGTTTTGAAAACATCTTACTGTATTATAGATAGTTTACGATTTCTGGCACAATCAGAAGAATATACAGTAGATTTTTAATAGTTGCCATGTATGTTTTGAAAATCAACCAAAATGGCGTCAATTACAAACGATTGCACTAGCGTTCTTTAACTATGAAGCGCATATACGTATCCCTATCCCAAATAGTAGCCTTTTGGTTTTATAATTTCCTCATTTTGGTAAAAGTCCATTAAGTAATTGTAAAAATAATGAGGAGAAAAATTTTGCATGCATGAACTTCTGAGTCGTCGTACATTTTTCCTGTTGTTTTCCGACTCCTGGTAGCTTGTCTTGATGGTTGATACCGACATAATGGGGACTTGTGTGGGTTATTTGCCGCATGAAATCTACCTCCCAAAACGTATCTCTGTGTCATACCAGTGAGTGGATGTGCTATGGTATCTCCAGGATCAATCATTTCCTTATCTGCTGCATGGTACTCTGACGTTACAAGCGCTGGTACATTTATTCCCTAAAAAGCATTTAGAAATTGTGTGTGATGTGAATTTTGAACATGATTCATGCAAAAATATTTAAAAACCCAAACGCGTTGTCTCATCCAATGGTATTGGTGATTATTTCGAACATGATCATGCAATAGTTAATTCTGAACTTTGGACAATTAATTTATTTTTTTCTAAGGGTCTTTTGACATGGGGAAAAGTTATCCCAGTTAGCGAAAAACATTTCAACTAGCCAAATAATTTTGTTCTGTTCATATGGAAACACTTACCGGGTAAAGTTTCCGGCTTGTGACGTAGCACTGGTGTGACATGCAAGGATTTGTAAGAATGTTTTCCTGCTAAGTGGCAAAGTTGTGGTTATGTGTTTCAAAATGTATGCACTTCACATAGTCTAAACATTTTGCTTCACAGCAGGAAGTTGCATATCATAAGTTGTAAAAAATATACCAGATTTGGTTGCATTTCAAGCAAAGGTTTCTCACAACAACCAAGGGTATCACCCCAAAACATGGCAGCTAGGTCGGGCTCTCTTAAATTAACATGACGAGAGAAACCACATGGAGTATCCAAAACAAAAAGATGAGGGGGATACTTTAGGGAGAGATAAAGATCTGCGGCATCTCTCACTGACTCTTGCAGGAGTAAAAATTTTGAAGCCGCAGTGATCTACAGTGTAAAAAAAGTGTAAAAAATTTAAACACGTGGATGTCTGGATATCTAACGTGTTCAACATTTATTTATCACCATTTATTCCCACGACTTTGCTAAGGCAGAAAAATGGCTATAATTATAAATTTCCCGGGGCATGCATGTAATTCGCTGAAAGTTACTATGCATTGCACCTAAATTCTTGATTGGACAAGCTACAGTATATTATATCTGTGTGGTATAAATATAATATTACAGGTAATTTATTGTATTGCAGTACCCCATATGTATGCACACCATATGGTAAAATCCACCAGTATTCCCTGGAACCTGTGTAAAACCATGACAGGCAGAAGACCCAGTTACCAAAACAGCATACAAAGTGTGCAGGCTATAGATCATCATTGCCTATAAAACAACAGATTATTACCATGTGATTGCTCCATACATAGATTACATTAACCCATTGAGTCGCATTGCACCCTACTTTAGTATTTTACTCTGTCTAACGCCAGAGTATTTTACTCTGTCTAACGCCAGATGATTTTACTCGTCAAGGGGAGAGCGCTGGTGCTTAATGGGTTAAAGAAATGTTTGGGTCAAGTTTTGCATACAACTCCTGCATGGCCACCAAATTTAAAAATTACACTTCAAATGTTGACTAGTCGCAATGGAAATCCAATCGAAAGTCTGTACTTGGCATCAACTATTTTGCTGACCTCAGAATGACATTTCGTCAAAACTTTTTTCTTGAAGATTGGTTTAGAAACAAATTTGGAGTAGGGTTAGGTTAGAGTAAGGATTAGGGTTAGAGTTGGTGTTTGGAGTAGGGTTAGTGTTAGTAAAACCGTTCCTTTGTTACGTTTTGTCACTCTGAGGGCAGCAAAATAACCTCTTCCCCTGTACTCGTGTACACCATGTTAATCATGTTGTTACTTCTCTGCTCCAATTTCAACTAAAATTTAAGAACCTGATACACAACTTTTTGCATATAAGAACCTGCTGAAATTTTCTATTTTTTTAAATAAAGTCAAAACCAAGAATTATAAATCAAAGATAAGCTGCCATTCTTTATTTATATGACTAATTTGTGCATAATTTAATTGTATAAATTATTTATAGATAGATGGGAACTATAGTAGTCATTAGAATGTACAGTACGTAATTACAGCAAATATAAGTAGGGCCCAATATTTACCACACCTTCGGAAAATGATTTGGGTTTTTTCTTAATAAAATGTGAATCTAAACCTGGAAAAACCTTGGGTCTCATATATGGGGTTTTCTATAGTCTATATAATAAAATTTACCTTGGACAATGAGAAAGGTTTTGCAACTTTACAGTACACGCACAGTTCTTTCAGCTGGTTATCAGACATTGCCTCAAGCGATGACATGTTCAGATCTAACTCTTGCATTTTTTTCGTATAGCAGTAAAGGATCGCCTGGAAAGAGAAGCATTGAACAGGGGCGGATCTAGCTTAAAATGTGACCGTATCATATTCCTAGGTCTCGCTTAAATTTGAAGCCCGGAAATGCGATTTCCTGCGTTCTGAGCCCATGATTCTGGCCTAAAATTTGGCCTTAACAAGGTCATATTTTAAACACAAAGTAACAAAAAAAACACATTAACTCTTCTTGGTATCAGTGTTCAAGTTTCTGTTTCATGAAACGTGGCTGGGGGCGTTTTGACATAGAAAAGTCCGCTTTCGCGACTGAGTACATTTAATATTCTCGACCGGTCCCTATTTACATTAATAACATATTGCACGCGCAATGCTGCACAATATGACTTTGCAGATTAATATCTTCGGTTAGGCGAATGCTATGAAAACAAAAATACTACCCTTCCGTTCATTGAAAGAATATCTCCTAATTCCTAACAATAGTCTCAGTCAATATAGCGATTTATGAACTTTGAGAGGTCAAGCAATATCATATATTTCACTATATTACTCAATTTTCTCGAACATAACTTCGGCCCCTTCGGACATATCCTTTTCGTAATAGTCTTGTTCTAATTGGCATCCAATACACTATTTATAAAGTGTTATTTCAAGATGTCTTCTGAAATTATGCAAGGCCATCACTCACTCAGTTACGTTAGAAGAAATGCAGCTGTTAGCAATATGAGACGAAGTTTCCGAGCGGTTCACGATTATTTCATTTCTTGCTCAATCAAAATACAGCCACAGTATCAGAGGGTATCCGACGTCATAGATACACGTCCTGTGATTGGCTGGATACCCTCCAAGGTATCCAAATACCTCATTAAGTTACTATTTTTAGTAACATTTGAACCGCAGACCGTATCAGAACACCGTAGACTCATTTAAAAACACTTTTCCGATCGGGTTACATAATCTCGGGTTATGCCTTCGGAAAGCTCTCGGCTCATCGTCGAAAGTAATTCAGTGCTTTAAAAACACGTCTAATGTTACATTTAGAGTTGTGAATTTTAAAATTTACGAAAGAATTTGCCCTCGTTCATCTTAGTAAACTCAAATTTTCACTATTTTTGTAAACAGAAATGAATTGTGTGAAAATATATTAATGGTGAATTTTTCCACAAAACTATTTTAGTATCCATAATCGGAAAAATCTGACCGTATCTTGAGCTACACTTGATACCCCCTGGATCCGCCCCTGTTGAAAATCCATTCCAAATGTTGGCATGTGTTCTTTGTTTAAGCCGTAACAAAATTTAGAAATGGTCTATTTGCCCTTGATACTGATGCCCTCAACACAAGCTTTGCTTATGCATGCACGTTTAATTTGTTTGCGAAGCATTCATGTACAAAAAGACACCATTTATTTCATCTTTCTTTAAAATTTTATTTCCCAGATACACACTTTTCTTCTGAAGTTCAGTATTATAAACACGTTCTCCCCTCAGACTGGGCGCAATTATTGGTGGTACTTTTGATGCTTCTACTTTTGTTGTAAGATTTGAAGATGTAAAGATGATCTTCTCAATACATATATCTTTCAGACTGGAAATAAAGTCCTCAAGAGTCGTCGGCATACTTAGATGATCATCACTTTTATCATCTTCATACTTTATCTATATATAAAAATAACAAGACACTCGTTTGAGGGCAAAGTGCCTGCTTGGTGCTATATGGCCTTTTTACAGTTGGTTATCTATTGTATTGTTTCAGTTGCCAATCTTATAGAAATATTTTGCCGAAACATTTATTTATAGTCTCATAAATAAAATGTTTCGACCAAAAGATATCAGAAGGGAAGTGCAACAATTAGTTACCTTTAGACGATATAAAAAAGGAAACTTTATTTTAAGTCAATTTGTAAAAAGCCGCCGCAAATTGCACAATCAATTGGGACCAATTGGCAGATCAAAATTGCAATGTTGTTTGGCAGCACTTTTGTGTACCTATTACAGATCCGACAAAAATTCAAGCCGAAACCTGCAGTCGCAGGACACATGTGCTTTAATATTAAAAGGAATCATGATTATAAAATGATTGCCAACCAGAGTAACGTAAAACAATAAACATGGCAAACAAAACATTTTTTAATAATGAACTTACTGCATCAATACTACAGCAGTTCTTTTTGTTACCATCTCCAAAATACACTTGACCGACAGTCCCACAAATTCCACATATGACGTCATCTAATGATCTCTCGGACAGCATTTCAAAGGCATAAAAAACCATTGTAAAGCGAGCTGGTAAGGTACTTTGTTTGATTTTCATCAAGTGATTCCTATACAAGAGGAGCCTTAGTAGGTTATATGGTTATAGTTATGGTATAAATTTTTGTGACGATTTTGTAGTGACTTCCGCGTATTCTTGATACATATAATATATATACAAATTATTCACTAAGAATTTAACATCGGAACACTTTAAAACTTTGTATAATACAGCAGTTCCTACATGTAACTTGTTTTATTAACAATTTAGGAAGAAGTTTCGCCTGTAGGAACATATTAGTTAGACTTATTACGTTAAGTTTGTTATATAAACTAATACGTAAAATGAAAATAAATAATTATTTATACTGTACCTGGCTAATACGAAGCCAAACATTAATACTACTGTCCATGGCAGTAGTTATGGGCACACCTCTTTTAAATAGTTCCCTCCATTGCAATAAAACTTCAACAGCTAACAAAATTTTATCTCAGATGTTGAACAAACCTACAAATAAGTTTAAAAGATTATTTCTGAACAATAGTACTGTATTGCATCCAACTAAACCCCGTATATATACGAGCAATTCGTCATTGACAAGGAAAAGCAGTTTATGGCCGAACACACGAAAAATCGTCCTTGTTGAAAAGCTTGCATGACCAGCTTTTGAACAAGGACAAGGAAAAATTGTCAATTTTTTGCTGTATGCACCAGCAAGTAAAACTTGTGAAGGAAAACTTAGTCGACTGTACGGGGATTTACTGTATTGACTATTGTGTCAATATATTTAGAAACAAAGGGTGTAGGAAGACTGGGAAAATTTGTTGGCACCAAGTGAGAAAATTTTTAAGATTGCCAGACATTTTTCAAGATTTTTCTCTTCTTTTTTCTTTATACCAAGTCATCACTTTTTCAGTATGACTTGTGCTATTTGTGAACGGAAATAAACTTTATGGAAGCTAAAGTTATTATAGCCCCCATTACAAAACATTATGGGAGTTCAGCCTTCCCAAACTTGCCCTCTCTGACTTGCTTCCAACACCCTGACACAAACAGATTTTAGATCAAACAGTGTTCTATTCACCTTGTTCTATAGGCCAAACTTGGTACATGGCTTTGCATTTTGAGTTTGAACGCACTTTTACTTTAATTTCAACTCATTGAAATATACAGCATGGTGTTATAATATATGAAGTATCCTTTACATTTTCACCGGGATGCAATCTTAGACCAGCAAGATTGCTGTCACAAAGTTTGCACACAGTTTCGCTTGGACAAAACATACAGTACCGCTCAGAATTAACCTAACACTGCAGTTGCGGTCGTTTTGCGTTTTTTTTGCGGTTTAGCCCACGCATCGACAAAAAGCTAACCGCAGTTTTAATATGCATTCTGATTCCAAGGTTTTCCGACCAAAAGCAGTAAAATATTCGCGGTATAAAATGTATTCACTAATAAAATGCTAACTCAGGCTATAATATAACAGCTAAGAAAAAGCTTAAAGGCTGTGGTGTCAGCTTCAATTATATACTGTAATAAGGGCTACAGCAGATCGTCGATTATAATAAAGTTTTATAATAAAGGCTCCAGGTTATTACGCGTGTGTGCCTAAAAGGCCGAGATTTTATTTACCTTTTAGGTACACGCGTTATAACCTTTAGCCTTTATTATATTAAAGAGTTAAGGTTAATTTAAGTTGATGCATGCGCCAAATTCTTACTTATTCTAAAACATATATTTAAACTGTAATAAACAAGAAGAGACCTACATATTTGCCTTTACCCTTCCTTTAAACTCTTAGTTATTCCAACAACTGAAGTATTTGTCGAAAGTAAGGAGACAATTCGCTCCCTGGCATAATGCGACAGCCTCCCCATGCCTCAATGTTTACAAAATATGTCAATATTTATAAAGCACATGCACGGAATTTTTATAATGACCCCTTCTAAGCTCACGGTCACCGCGGTTTAACCTCAAAATTACCGCTGTATAACCTTGGTCAAACCTTTAAATCACCGCGGTCAAACCGAGGTTCAACTGAGGTTAAACCGCGGTTTTTGTTAGGTTAATTCTGAGCGGTACTGTAGTAGGCCATCTCTGCTGCATCGCAAAATTGGAGTCCAGAAGAAGGGAACACGGTTGGCACAAAAGACAGCAAATTCGGCCACGTAGAAATAACTTACTGTCGTTAGTTTGGAATATCACGAAACTTCCTCACATGATAGAACTTGCCATTCCTAAAAATCCTACCGTTTTTGTTTTTCGATTTTGTTACATTTTGGTGGGAAAATGATGTGCCAACTTTGGCGCCAAAAAAATAAACAAGAACTAAGAGCATGCTAGGAACTTTTTTGAAGAGATTGTCCCTATAAGGATCTCAGAACTGTAAAAACATTGAAAATACGCCAAAGCAGTGCAAAGATATGGCGCTTAAAATTCTGAAAAATCCGCCATTTTGTTACTAAAAATAGATTTTTTTCGAACTTTGAATCGCCATATCTTCGCACTGCCTTGTTGTATTTAAAAAAATTTTTTAAAAAAATTCATATTACAAGAACACATTCGTATTGAAGGAACTAGATACTGTTCCGAAATATCACTTACTCGAACCGTCCTGACCGCGTAGCTCAGTTGGAAGAGCATTGGGCTAGTATTCCAAAGGTGCGTAGGTTCCGGGAATCCACCGTGTTAGGGCATATTTTTCAAGCTCGCCCAGTGTGGATATACACTCAGAGTAACATAAAACATATTGTTACCTGAGGTACTGCTGAAAAAAAAAACAAACTGGCTTCGATTTAATTCTATTGTTGATGCTCTACTGGTTGACATTTCATTATCTTCTTCTTGACATTCAGCAGGTTGACTAGGTCCAGAAATGGTTGGCTCTGCAGACATGTTTAGGTGGCAAAACAACAGGTGGAGATGCAGACATAAATGTTTTGTTTTGACCAGTTTCGTTGCTCCGGATTTCTTATTGCAAGCCTTGCAAAAGCAATGCCATACACTATCTGACTTTTGGAGAACATGTGTATAACCAGTAGGTGTGCCTGTGTTTGGCTCAGTGTAAATGGCATAGCAAGAATCTGAAAGCTGGACAATGTGGGAAAAATTTTCTGGAGGACAAATGCTCTGGAGGGACACCTTCGTGTTATCATCTGATGGATATGACTTGACCTGATCACAGGTAAGTTTCGTTTGGTAGATAGGAGAAGCATTTTTATGGCATACGATGTGTGGACAAGTGAAATGGGCTGACTCTGGGCTGGCAATAAAAACAGATCGTGCTTCTTTGCACTTCTCATAATGGCATAAGGATAAATCACCATCGATAACAACAAATACTCTATTCTCTCTGTAATTAGCTTTTACAGAGATAATCTTGGCAACTCCATCCGCTGATGTTGCAACAATAACTGCCCCATCTGGAGATGTTGTTTTCTTTCGTTTTTCTTTTGGCACAAAAGTACCACCAATTTCAAATCTGCAGCTCTTGCAATTCTTTGGTTTCCATGCAGTGGAATACGACAAGCTACTTTGTGGGCAACTTCCCTGCCCCCTTGCTGTCCATTTAGGTAGCTTTTCCTGCTAACATAAAAGGAAAAGCTCAAACTTCAAAAAAGAACCAAGTCTCTACTGCTCACCAAGGTTCAAAAGCCACTAACCAAACTTATGCTTTTAGAATGACCATATATTGCACTGGCATCACCAGGGAGGGAACTTGGGGGACGAAAATCCGCCCCACTTGTCTCAAAGGTCCATTTTGAGAACATCATATTCACCTGAGTATGTAACACCAACACACAAAGAATCATGATTACAAGAATACGTTGATATCGATGGAACTATAAACAGATCAGTTTCGAAATATCACATACTCGAACCGACCTGACCACATAGCTCAGTTGGCAGAGCATTGGGCTAGTTTTCCAAAGGTCATAAGGTTCAATTCCCACCATGGCCAGGCATATTTTCAAGCCTGCCCGGTGTCACGCGAAATTCCTGACTTGCTAAATACATGATTATCGCAGTTCTGCGCATGCGCAAATGATGTGCATCATCCACGTTGGCTCATGAATTTCGCAACTGCTGAAGCTACAACAACACGTTTTACTTTGAAAGAGATTTTTAAGTAATATTTCAACAAATATTCTTTACGAATGGCTACAGATTCAAGTACGGCATCTATTGCTGACTGTGCTGGTGTTGAAGTAGCGAAGCCTCAGTCGAAAGTCTGTATATATAAGGTATGTCCAACTTTGTAGTCTGTTCAGTTTGATATGATCGATCGATTTTCATCATTCATGCTGCAATCATGCTGACGATTTGGCTGTTGTGTATTTATAGTATTAAATTAGTTGTGATCTTACAGCATACACAAGTAATTAGTATTTATTATCGTTGTTTTAACCAGGCATTTCAATATGACATTGTTCAATTCGAGGTTCAATTTCTTTATATTATGTTTTTAAGGCCTCTGTGCAAGATGTTCTGGAGTTCCTAAAATCAGGACGCCAGGCTCCTCTTCATTTTGGCAATCTTGACAAAGTAACCAAGAAGAAAAACATGCATATGCTCTCTGAATTCTCGAGAAACTTTAAATATGAAGGTACTTATATCAACTAACTTTCATGGAAACTTAAATTGCTGTTGTTTTTTTTGTTTAATACATGTCTTGTTTAATGAACATTTTGACTTGTTTTATAGTTTTGCTTTTCATGGAATTTATTTTATCTTTACTTGTTATCATTGGTTTGGTATCATTTGGCAAACTACTTCAACTTATTGTTTGTTATAAATAGAAGCTGTAAGTTATACAGAACAGGCTAGCTGGCTAGGGGTACCTTTTAACCCATTGGGTGGCAGACAAGAGAGTAGTACCATCAGTCAAGAGCGTAACACTATCAGTCGAGAGAGTAGCACTTTCCTTCTGATGAGTAAAAAAGCCTGGTGTTAGACAAAGTAAAATAATAAAGTAGGCTGCATTACCACTCAAATGGTTAAATTAATGCATTAATTAGTCAAGTAAAACCTCAACCCTCTGTGTCTCAGCGGATCGCATCCTCTCTAAAATATTTACCCTGGGGCCTCTTACAGATACTGTAGTGTCCCCCCGAAAGAAACATAGAGATGTGTTTCAAATGCTGAAATAAGTTTCAGTCCTCCAAGCACTAGCAAAGTATAAGGTGTCTTTTAAATCATCAATCAACCTTTTCAAGTGGTAGCTCGTCAACTGGGATGCATGCACATGGGAAAAGTTATCTTGAATTTCTTCAAGACCGCATCTAAAATTGGACTTAATAGGTCCTGATGTTCAGCCACTGTGCAGGATTTATTTTTTGTTTGGCTGACAATTCCTCAGCAATGGGATAACAAACAATATTCTGAAAAATTCCAAGCATGCACTAACTACATTTTTTGTTACAGATTTTAGTGACACCCTATATTACCTGGGGTATAAACAAGGAAAAGGCAAATCTATTGAAAAGAAGGTCAAGGTGCTATTTACCCGGGATGAGGTTAGTTATATATATATATATATACATATATATATTGGAGGATGCCAGTGACATGTGGATAACAAGTATGCAAATCTATCTTAATGCATTTTGTTTCAGATTCAAAATGTTCTTAATGACATTCATGGCAATGGGACGACAGGGGGGCACATGGGAGAGAAACGCACCCAGGCAAACATTGCTGAGCGATTCTACTGGAGAACTATCACTGAGGATGTAAAGGAGTTTGTAAGTGGATTATATAAGTTTCTCGTAGAATCAACAATACCATTTAACCACTTTAACTGGGTTTTTTTTCAGATTGCCACTTGCACTCAATGCCAAAAGGTGCAAAAGATAAAGACAATGGTGCCTGAACTGAAGCCAATATCAGGGGTTTCAGAATGATTTGAAGTAGGCGGTTGTACCAAAAAAGTAGCCGGCTGTGACGCAAATTAACAATCAGATAATATAGAATAAGTGAGAAGATAAAGTACAACTGTTCACTTGTTAGATTTAGATGTAATTTGCATATATACTTGTAAGTGACAATGTACTTTATTGTGCTACTTGTAGTTTAGTCACGAAGGTGTTTGCTGTCCGGAAAATGAAGACGCAATTTACAAACAAAAATATGCATATTCTACGCACAGACATATTACAGTAGCTGAGTAG
>CACRXK020010751.1:0-17238 GCA_902702795.2 Paramuricea clavata | reverse complement strand
TGGTTATTAAAAATTTCAATTGCTTTTTGAAAAGCCTTATTACTACAAACATAGCATAATGCCTGGATATAATGTGTGGGAAAACGAGACCTATATAGGCCTAGGGCGAGTTTTTCCACGTTATTCGAGTTCTCCCAAACTACTACAAGTGTTTCTATAACTGTATGGGTCATATATAATAAATGCTTTTATATTTATTTCTTAATATAACTAAAAAAAGATTTGTAGTAGACTCGATATATTTACAAATTCTCATTGCGTAATAATGCCGACCTTTGCTCCATCAATTTACTGCAAGAAACCCTTTTTGCCTTTATCAGGAAATAAGTTGTATCCTTTGCTACAAATTGACGTATATAAAGAAAAGAAAGGGACATTCTACCGCGATATTTGCCGATAAAGCGGTATTAAATCACTACAGAAAAAATAGAACAAATTTAATACAGAAATACAAAACAAGCCAGAAGCGGAAGTGGGAAGGTTTTTGTATTTTGACTGTATTAAACAATTCTTAATTGTTTTGTTTACGATTGTAAGTTTAGGCGGGAAATTTCCCGCGAAGAAACACGCTTCTCGACCAATCAACGCACGCGTACTATAAATGTTCTATATTATCATAATTTATGCATTTGGTACGGCTCATGTAAAGCACGGCAGTATAAATCAACATGTGCTTCAGCCGTGTAGCACGCCTGAACCAGGCGAACTTTTTAATTTAGCCGTGCTTAATATTAAGTGCAGTGCTTAATTGATTTAGACGCCGTGCTTCTCATGTGCTTAATTCATTGTATTAAGTTCGGCTCATGAAAAGCACGGCGTCTAAACCGGGCCTGAGATGTAAGCATCAACATGCAGCTGTGCATGAACAATAGAGAGTTTGTCTTTGAGGATCAATGCTATTGTTGATGACATGTTGCCGGTGCCGTTGCATTTGCCAAACTCTCTAATGATAGCGCCAGAATACCGCAGGCATATGCGAACCGGGCTACCGTAAAGTGCTTATAGCTGATGTTTTAGTTCGCTTGAATACAATTTTCGCCAAATTGCCTTTTTTTATAAATTTACTGATGCGAAGTCGTTTAAGAACTGAATACTGAATAACATTGATGGAGCAAAACTTGCATCCAATGACATCATTCATCAACTTAAAGCCACGTTACTTCGAAAACTAGAGTTGTATGAGGACAATCAGGACATTGTCTTACATAACAAAAACATTATCAATGCTAAAAAGTATTCCATGCACATGCTTCAATCCCACTGACTTGTCAGTTGCCCCTGGTTGCGTTGCATGCTTAAACAATGCACATGCATGCATAAGATGATATTGTGTATACAATATAGTGTACTGTGCTTTTTAGCAGGCAAAAGTACAATTAATTAACCCATGAAATAGCATGAATGCAAAGCATCGTTCTTTCAAAATGCCATACTATAGTCACAGTTGGCAGTTGCCAAACTGTTGATGCCATGTCTCCGTGTCAATTACGTTATATTCAAATCAAAATCAATCAGATCGAGATGAAATTGATTCGCTTTTAACGCTTGAAATAGGAAAGCTTTCAGATGTCGTGCAATTACAATGTTGATTTTACTATACTATACTATATAGTATATATTGCTAAGTGCTAAATGATATAAGAAAAGAGAAAACAAGATAAGGCGAAGAACACAAACACAGAAATATCGCTTTCCAAGCGTTAATTGTTTGCAATAGCAAATTCAGTATATATAGTGTAAGAACAGTCAGAAATTAACAGACTATGCAATGAATACAAAATACACCAAAACAACTGCATCGTTATACCGTCTTATACAAACTGACTAATGAGATTTGAAGAAATTCCCCGTATTTATAGCATCATGCATGCAAAGCATTCTGGTCGGCTAACAGCAATGCATTCTGGTCGGTTAACAGCAGTGCTTTCTGGTAGGAGAAACGGAAATAAAATCTTACTTTCAGAGTCCAATAGGAATTAGAACTGCTGACTTGCTCGCTCGCTTCAGGCTCGCTCGCTGCGTCAGCAAATATAGTTAGTTAGTTAGTTAGTTAGTTAGTTAGTTAGTTAGTTAGTTAGTTAGTTAGTTAGTTAGTTAGTTAGTTAGTTAGTTAGTTAGTTAGTTAGTTAGTTAGTTAGTTAGTTAGTTAGTTAGTTAGTTAGTTAGTTAGTTAGTTAGTAGATTTATTCAACCTCCCCGTAGGGCTTTTCAGGTTTAAATTACAATAATTATTACGTCTTGAAATTTACAATATAAAAAGCGAATAGCTATTATAAGTTTTTACATATATTAAAATGTTAAACGTACATTATAAGGACCATGTATGTACATCATAAAATCTAAAAATAAGTTCCTTTCAAAGTTGAAATGTTTGAAAACTTTTCATGGAGCCGTTTCTTCACTGCTTTCTTAAATTGGGGTAAAGGTTTTAACTGTCTCTCCTGTTCTTCAAGCGAATTCCAAAGTTTACACGCTCTAAATATAAAAGTGCTTTCAGTGTTTTTTATACGACATTTCGGCGGTCTCAATTCGTCCTTGCTTCTTGTATTATAAGCTTTATTCTTAATCCTACAAGAGTCAAGATTTGAGGATAGATATTCCGGTACAAGATTATTGATACTGCACTTGTAAGTCATCACTGCCTCTCTTAGATAGATTATTTCTGGGATAGGAATCCAGGATAAATTATGCAATATAGGTGTAATATGACAGAATTTGGGTTCTCCAGTAATTATCCGCGGGCAGCAAAGTTTTGAATATATTGTAGCTTTTGGATGTTCTGCCTACATGTTGAAGACCATACTGTCGAGCAATAGAGTAGTTTACTTAAAACGAGTGACTGAATTACAAGTTCCAGCGTTGCTTTATCAAGTAGGTGTTTAACTCGACGTATTTGAGACAGCTTAAAATGGCATGATGATATACAGTTTCTTTTATGTGACTGGAATAAGATAAGGATTGATCTAAAGTGATTCCCAAATCGTTAACATGACCAGCAGGTTTAAGAATTTTCTCAAGGAATGGAAGTTCAACGTTTAATGGGACATGGCGCAAAAGTTGATTGACACCAAACAAGATAAACTGAGTTTTATCTGGATTTATTAAGAGTTGGTTTGTACTACACCATCCCGTAACTTTATTCAGGTCCTCCTTCAATCTAACAAGACCATCATTCAGTTGTTTCAATGGGAAAGAGAGATAGAGTTTAGTATCGTCGACGTAGTATTTAACAGATGCATTAGTGGTTACTGAGCACAGTTCATTAGTGTAGATATTAAACAAGAGAGGGCCCAAACTAGAGACCTGGGGTACTCCGTATTTTACTGGAAGAGGCTCGGACAGATCAGATTTTATTCTCACTTGTTGCTCCCTGTCGGAAAGGTAACTTATGAACCAATCCAACGTAACCCCTGAGACACCAATACTTTTAAGTTTAGCCACCAAAAGAGAATGGCTAATACTATCGTAGGCTTTACTGAGAGTAACAAAATCATAGCTGTAATTTCTTTGCGGTCCATAGCATTAAGTTTATCATCAGTCATTTGGAGGCCCAACGTCTCAGTTGAATGATATCGTTTATTACCGTTCTGATGGGTTGACAAAAGCTTATTAATAGTCAGATAGTTTGTGAACTGTTGATGTACAACGCGCTCGCAAATCTTAGATAATATCGGTAATAATGAAATGGGGCGGTTGTTACTGGCGGGTTCCACTTCGTCGGTCTTAGGGATGGGTATAATCTCCGCTATCTTCCAAGCTTTAGGAAATATGCCTTGAGTCAAGCTAGAGTTAATAATGTCAGTGATAGGCTGAATAATACTCGGTAAACAATCTATTATGAAGTTCAAAGTAATTTTATGGAGTCCCGGAGATTTATTTTTAGGCATAGCTGAAATAATATTCCCAATTGTCTCACAAGACACAGACTCGAAGGAGAATGTTAAAGACTCCCCAGCATTAGTAGTATTCAAGTGCTCAGTAAAGGGGGGGGGGGGGATCGTAGATGGTTATGTATTCCCTAGCTTTTTCCGCCGCATTTAGGCCAACAGATGTAAATAATTCACTGAATTCTTGAGCGACAACAGATGCATGGTTCTTTACACATGGTGTTCACTAAGTACTGTCATCTGACTGACCAATAGTTTACAGTTAATTAAGAAAATCACTCATCCAGAACATATAAGTATAGGTTATCACATAAGGGGGGGGGCGTTGTCAGTTTAACCACTTGATCGAGAGACGATATCATGAATGTCATGCGCGGGCGAACGGGCGACATTTATGATATCGTCCTGAAAGCGACAAACCTGATATCACGTCATCCCGATTATATAACAACCTGTCTATTTTATACTTGTACATTAATCAGGTATAGAATTTATTAAAATATTAATTATTGCCCCAATGCAACAATTACCAAAACACCAGAGCAAAAAGCCATGTTGGCTAAAGTGAGAAAAAACGAGATCAGTGAGAAAAACCGGTATCATTGACATATCGTTTCTATGTCACGCTGTTATCGCCCTGATAATTAGAAGCCCAAGTATATGTGATAATTCTGGATATCACAAAAGCCTCATCCAATAACTATCTATAATTTGTCATGCATATAATCACATGTATAATCCATGTGTATTAAATGCACAAATTATTAAAACTGTCTATTTCGAATCTATTTCATTCATTTTCAGCAGCATAACAATTTTACCAGATATATTGGAGTTATGATTTATATAATGATGTAGGGCGTGACAAATGCATGGTACACAAATTTTGAATTGCTATCATTGAACAAATTACCAAGTTGGACGTTATTATTAAAGTGTTAACTTGACTTGAAGACAAATCGATGAACTTGTCTAAATAGGTATACATGTATGTCGGCCATTTGTTCGACAAAAATAAACGCCACGCAAATTATGACATGATATTTCATGCTTGATTTCGTTTCTCAAAGATTAGGGCGGTGTCACACACACACCAAAATGCCCCCAGGATTTATGCTCCAGGAACCGAATTAGATCTTTTAAATTTGTTTGTCCCCAAGCAAAATTTGCTTGTCCTCCGTTCCGATTGTCACCTCTGCGCTAGGGTACCAATTTCGCTCCGTTATTTACAACTCGCGAGGAAAGCAAACCATTACCGAAGCCTAAAGTTCATCGACAATCGCGGGCGCGGGGTTGTGGTTCATGAGTGGACTTCTCTCGAATTCCAAAATATGGCAAAAAGCAATTCAAAGATGTTCACCAAGCGTATCGTGTTTATTTTTACATTAAATTAATTAAAGGCGAAAAAATTAACATACCTATATATATATATATATATATATATATATATATATATATATATATATAGTTTGTTGGAAACGACACACCCCCCTGGTTCACAAAATTTGAGTTCGAGAAATTTTTTTCATTATTTTACATTATAAGTACCCAAAGAAGCTATATATATAAAAAACCAGCTACAAATAGCTGTTTTGCCAAATTGAGAGCAATTTCAAATCTGTTCAGTTTTTTTGATACACCCTGTATATATATATATATATATATATATATATATATATATATATATATATATATATATATATATATATATATATATATATCAAATCATAATTTTTACAAAATTATACAGTGTTCTCCGGATTGTAATTATTTGTTTTGAGCTTTCGACTCGGTACTTCGAGCCTTCATCAGAAAGATTGATTATTTGAACTTTCGCGCTGTTGTTGACGCTGTTGAAGTCTGTGGGAACGTCTAATTGGTTGATGGATTTCAGTATGTTGGTTGCCATTAGTTACTATCAAATGCGGGTGATTATTTTTATCATGAGACGTTGTAGGGAAGGAAGTTGAGGGTGGGTTAAAGGTTAATGAAGATGAATTAGGAGATTTGTGTGAGCGTTTCAGTTGTAAGTAAATTGCAGGGATGTCAATGTTTGTTTCTCTAAACTATGCCACGCTTCTTTAAACTCACGGGCATGTTTAGTAGTTGCTTGTCCTAGGCATCTCGTTTGAGACCAGTCGAATTTAGGTCCGTTGTCGTCTGTGTGTTTACCTGGAAGTGAGCTATATGGTCGTGTCTGTTGATTGCGTTCTGGTGTTCTGTTAGTCTTGCCTGAATCTTTTTAGATGTTTGTCCAATGTACTCATCCGGACAGTTATTGCATGGGAAAATATGAATGGTGTTATGTTTTCCGTTATATGTGTCTTGTCTTTGTGTTTAGTGAAGTTGGACCTAAGTTTGCATGTTGGTTTGTGTGCAACGTCAATGTTGAAAGGTCGGAGGAGTCTAGCTGTCATTTCTGATGTAGTGTGTACGTAAGGAAGTGTAATTCTCGTTTTTGTTTGGTTAAGTCGGTCCGTGTTAGTTTCTTGTTTATGTTGTAGCACCTTATTAATGAAGTCTAAAGGGTAGTCATTTTTGTAAAAAGTAGAGTATAAGTACTTGCGTTCGTCATGTTTGGATTGATCAGTGTTACAATGTGTGTCAATTCTGTTGAATAGAGTTTTTATGCAACTGACTTTGTGTTGTGTTGGGTGATTGCTATTGTAATTTAAAATTTGATCTGTGTGTGTTTTCTTGCGATAAACTTGTGTGGTTAAAGTGCCGTTGTCTGTTTTTGTTATTAGGACGTCCAAAAATGCGAGTTTGTTGTCATGTTCTTCCTCTTTGGTAAATTTGATGTTATTAGTGGTGTTGTTAATTGTTAGTAGGATGTCGTCTGTTTTGTCCGTATCGACAGTAGCAAGTACATCGTCTACATAAAATTAAATAATTACAAATATAAATAAAATTAATCAAAACAAATAATTACAATCCGGAGAACACTGTATAATTTTGTAAAAATTATAATTTAATAAAATGCCTGGATTACAAATCTTCAAATCTATTAAACACACGCACTATGAAATGCATTGTATGTACACAAAGTATACCTGAGCTTTGCAACTATATCGAAGCATACGAACATACGATTTTGTCGAAACACAAAATACTAATTCGCACAATTAAATAAAACATTCCAAAAGAATTATAGTACATTAAACCCTGATAATTTTTCTATTTGCTGAATTTGCAAACATTTTTGTTATTTTGACGAAACCTTTTCTATGCCATATCTTTTCCATGAGGTATACCTGTATATTAAGAGTAAAAATTTAGTTTCAAGGGGGGTTGAACTACAATATGGAACAAAACAGACTACTAAAATAATTCGGAGCAAGCGATTTCGTTTTGAAGCTCATATATCTATCCAAAAATTTTAATATCAGCAAAACAACCAGGCAACTTAACATTTAGCTTCACATAGACGCAATTTAATTAAATACTGTGCGATATTGCGGGAAAAATTTGTTAATAAGAATGCGATATGTTAAAACAGCGTGGGTACGGAGACATGTGTTTCTGCTCCACCTGTGGAATCTTCCGGGTAAACTCAAAGACCTTCCACCAAGCAAACCAGATAATTTCTGTTTCGCGTTCGTCAATCTGTCCGTTTCTGCCGTAGTGGAAAATTGCGCTGCTTAAAGTTGCAAAAAGTGAAACGTCGGTGTCAATACATGCGTCGCTAGAGTACTGGTTGTTCGGGGCGAGTAGTAATATAGGTACCGTTCGACCCTTATTCTTGCGGCGGTGGAGGTGGTGGAATGTGGTGGAGGTGGTGGAGTGTGGTGGAGGTGGTTGAGTGTGGTGGACGTGGTGGAGGTGGTGGAGTGAGGAGGAGAAGTGAGGAGGAGTAATGACGTCACTCATTAACATACGTCATAATTATATGCAATGACGTTACGCGGGCGAGCTTAAACACGATCAGGCGAAACTTGCTGACTACCCATTTTTTAGCGTCTCCCCACGTGTGTGGTACAATAGAGGGATTAATGTTGGCTTACTATAATTGGTTAAAGTCCCTCATATTGCAAAATTGTGATCGAAATTAATATATAACAGAGTTATAGCCGTATCTTTGCTCGGAAGTGATAAATTTCCACGAGTATATTGAAGAATTTTTCGTATCTTTACAAAATTATAGCGAGGAATCTATTCGTCACAAAAATCAAGACATATTTCAAACAGAACTAAACAGTTGCTAGTCCCGGGTTGTCAACGTCGTTGTTAAGGTCAATATTAGCATGTTGTTCAACGTTATTTAGCAAATTTTCTACATACATATATACTGTTAAGATGACCGAGTCAGATCATAAGTAAGCTTATGAAGAATATAAGTTAGAATTAGAACAGTTGTGATATATTTTGCGATAAAAACATGTAGTCGTTATATACGTTGTTATGTGTTGCTAAGTCATTAGCGACGCTTGGGTGCATGCATATATTAACGTACAACATATTTGTACACTAATCAGACTATAGTCCTGACTATGAAAGACTATAGTCCTGACTATGAAAGACTATAGTCCTAACTATGAAGGACTATAGTCCTGGCTATGAAAGACTATAGTTCTGACTATGAAAGACTATAGTCCTAACTATGAAAGACTATAGTCCTGACTATGAAAGACTACAGTCCTGACTATGAAAGACTATAGTCCTGACTATGAAAGACTATAGTCATATAGTCTTTCATAGTCAGGACTATAGTCTTTCGTAGTTAGGACTATAGCTAGTCTTTCATAGTTAGGACTATAGTCTTTCATAGTCAGGACTATGGTCTTCTATAGTCAGGACTATAGTCTTTCATAGTCAGGACTATAGTCTTTCATAGTCAGGACTATTGCCTTTCATAGTTAGGATTATAGTCTTTCATAGTCAGGACTATAGTCTTTCATAGTCAGGACTATAGTCTTTCATAGTCAGGACTATTGTCTTTCATAGTTAGGACTATAGTCTTTCATAGTCAGGACTATAGTCTTTCATAGTCTGGACTATAGTCTTTCATAGTCAGGCCTATAGCCTTTCATAAAGATAGGGATAATAAGATAAAGATAAGAAGATAAGGATAAGGATAAGGAAGATAAAGATAAGATAAGGAATAATCATTTATAGTCTTTTTTCCGGCGACATGTGGGTTTTGATGTAGGGTCGATGTAGGGTCGATGTAGGACTATAGGAGTATATAAACCATGGCGAATGAACAATTAAGCCAAACGACTCTTACTACAAAAAACATTTAATTTGTTGTGCGTAATTTATATACAATCAAACACATTATGCTCTAAGAAGTAGACCACATTAACTTTGTAAACTTCTCGAAGAAATAAATATATTTTAAGACTGAATTTTTGTGTAAACTTCTGGCTGCAAAGCGCTCCTGTCCTGTCTAAACTTCTTTCTCTCTTCCAATATAAGCCTCCTTATTGTTGTGTTTCCAACCCGCACGGATAACTCGCGACGCCCGCGCAATGAATATCCTAATCTATCCGTATTTATCCACATTAGAAAATGCATATCTCTGATAAAAATTAATCCTATAATTAGTTTCACCCTAACAACATATAGCAACCGGCGTGCTTTAATATAGCTTAAATTTATTAACCTAATCCGAGTTTTAGTACTTTAAAAACCTAGAACTAAAGTATAGAAAACGCTTGACAATTATATATCATGTCCTTTAACTTCTATGTTTTTATATAACTCAAGATAGCAATAAATGTATTTTAAAACTGAACCCTTGTGCAAACTTTTGCCTGCAAAGCCCGCTTTTCCGCCTGCGCAAACCGCCCGCCTGATTAGTGTACAAATATGTTGTACGTTAATATATGCATGCACCCAAACGTCGCTAATGACTTAGCAACCAACGTATATAACGACTACATGTTTTTATCGCAAAATATATCACAACTGTTCTAATTCTAACTTATATTCTTCATAAGCTTACTTATGATCTGACTCGGTCATCTTAACAGTATATATGTATGTAGAAGATTTGCTAAATAACGTTGAACAACATGCTATTATTCACCTTAACAACGACGTTGACAACCCGGGACTAGCAACTATTTAGTGCTGTTTAAAATATGTCTTGATTTTTGTGACGAATAGATTCCTCGCTATAATTTTGTAAACATACGAAAAATTCTTCAATATACTCGTGGAAATTTATCGCTTCCGAGCAAAGATATGGCTATAACTCTGTTATATATTAATTTCGATCACAATTTTGCAATGTGAGTGACTCGAACCAATCATAGTAAGCCAACATTAATCTCTCTATTGTACCACACACGTGGCGAGACGCTAAAAATGCGTAGTCAGAAAGTTTCGCCTGATCGTGTTTAAGCTCGCCCGCGTAACGTCATTGCATATAATTATGACGTATGTTAATGAGTGACGTCATTACTCCTCCTCACTCCTCCTCCTCACTCCACCACCACACTCCACCACCTCCACCACACTCCACCACACTCCACCACCTCCACCGCCGCAAAAATAAGGGTCGAACGGTACCTATATTACTACTGGGGAGGCCAGGTGTACAATGTGTCCCAAGAGAAGTAGCAGGAGAAGTCTTTCCAGGAGATGAGAGTTGAGTTCCACCGAAAATCATTAATATAGATTACCTCCCTTTCCTCCGCTCCCACCCATGCATATTTGTCAGAGTCCGGATTGAGAAAAACTTATAACAGGGGACATAGAGCCATAGAGGATCCAATAAGCTGTTCAAAACGGTTGTTTACTCGTAACCAGTCCCCCGTTCTGAGTCTTTTGAGTCCATTTTTGTGCGAGTTTCGCACGAAAACTAGATCACTACGCTTGAAAAACTGCATTGAAAAAAACGTAAAATGAAAATTTTGCCCAAGACTGCGTTAAGTTCAATTTTTTCAGAAATTTAATTAAGTTTGGGACCACAAAGAGGCCTCTGCTAAGACAATCGCGTGCAAAAACAATGAGACTCGTCACATTTTGGTGATCTTTTTCACGTGCGTCCCCCCCTCCCCCCATTAACAATGTTGAAAACATATTATTTGATAAGCCCTTGCCTCAAAATCGTTTAACAACATTGCACAAGGGGGAGAGGGGCAAGAACCATTGTTACAGGAGGGAGGGGGCCAATAAACTGCTTGTCTCAACAATTTTTGCACGCGATTGTAGGCCTGCCCTTTATTCCTCACGATTTTCTAGCAAGACCGCGGTTTAAAGGACCGAGCAACCTCTTCCAATAAGAAAAAAAATAAAATTCTGCTAGGCCAACATTTGCCTAAATAAATGCCGTCATAGATGATTTGTAAATTTAAAACCGGTTTTCAAAAATACATATTCATGTTGACGCATTGACAGCGCTACTCGCATGCGTGAAAAGACTGGGACTGGCCACCAAGTTGGGCTAGCACTTCTGTTATGTTCATTTCAGGGCACAAGAGCGATTGGCGCGCTGGCTTTTAGTAACCGTGCAGAAATATCATCGAAACCGCATACTTTGCTTTTAAAGGTAATAACATGCAGGCGTCTGGCAACGTTGATTTAACTAACGCGTCGCTACTTTGCAGCATTATATAATTCTGTAACTGCGACTTTCCCATGGCAAATATTTTCTTTAATTTGCACTTAGATTTTTACTCTGAGACATGAGCTCTTCCTGTTCTTTAGTTTGTCATTTACTGACGGTTATGAATATTTTGATGTTATCCATGCAATATACTGCTCGCTGAAAGTGAAAATATTACCTATGCAGCATGAAAAGAACTTGCTTAATGTACATTTTTGCTAAACATTTTTGCTAAATATTGCTGATTGCGCCTTGTCACACAATAAAGGATAAAGTAGTGATACAAAAATGGGATAATCTTTTCCCAATGTCTTTGATTTTCGCCGAAAATTAATCAAAGCCACTTCTCCCACACTGCCATTTAGTTTATGCATTAAGTGTAATCAGCTATACAATCATACTGTACTTTGGAATTATTTTTTTCTAACATGTAATTATATTGTTGTTTCCCCTTGGCAAATATTATCGCTGCTATTTACTCCACTTTGCATATCATTAAAATGAGCTGTTCCGTACTCCTGTCATTTATTATTGACAATACACAAAAGACTATACCGTGTATGTGAAGTAATATTTCAAATCCGAGTTATTGTGCATAGCTACAATAAATACGCTTAAAAACTGTTGGGGAAACTTCAAATTAATTGTGTACGTAAAAACGTAGTCTTATTACCGTCATTGTAAAATTAATAAAAACATAATAGTGAATTATCTTGACTGTTACTGTATAATATTATCATGAACATCTGCAAATACATTTGTGCTAGTATTTTCATGATATATTTTTTACATTGACCAATCCTGGTCAAATGTCATAAAGAACGTTGCATGTATGTCTTCTTGACGTTTATCGCTTTGTATAATAACTCATGCAGTACCAAATGTACTTGAATGACAGTTCTGACTCCAGCACTTCGGCCATGCAGTTCTCAGTTCCTTTATCCGGTGTTGACTTAAGAAGAGAGTCTGCATTAAAATCATTAATTGTCACATTGTTTGAAATTAAACATACTGAGCTGAAAATTCTGAAATCCAAAATGAGAGCTAAAATAAATAGACCAAATAGTAGCAGACACTGAACGCTTCTCGGTAGGATGAATTTCAATGTGTTGACATGCAGCCGTAGGTTTTCATTGCATTGGCGTCCTCCTCAGAGTTTGTATGCTCTTTAGATTTGAGGTGATTTTGGTAACCTATTGTAACACCGTACTGCTATTTACAAGGTAAGGAGTTTGAAATGCTTGTTAAGTTCGTATCGTTCAATTGATATCTCGCTTTTCTGCTTCCTGCCATGCAAACAAGTACTATAATATCTATAACTGTGACCCTGAACCTGAGCAGTACTAAATATTTGTACGGTATTATATAGAAGAATTCTGTAAGACTAAATATGTAAAAGGAAAGAATATACAACCGGGGCATTGAATTTCGTATTCCAATGAAACGAGTAGAGTCAGAATGTACCTTGCATTCGACAGGTTATTTACACACTACAATTGCCTTGGGGAGAATTAGGCATCAGTTACGCCTGTTATCTGAAAAATAACGAATGCAAAAGTACAAATACAGAATCTGTGGGTTCCACAACCTCTGAAACTGGTTGACAATGTATACTTCTTTGTTGCTTTTCATACTAAGACCCGCCGACGTCATTTGAAACGGCCAAAAATTTAGCCACATGCCATTGCCCAAACTTCAAACTCACCTGTAATAACAGGTTTCATGGAAACGCTCATTTAACTTCCATAATAGTTTAGAGCATTTTCACATTATATTGCAAGTGAGTTTTCCTTCGGAAATATTATCTTTAATTTAATTTTGTCGTTTGTTTGCGCTCAATGAGATGAGTTGTTCCGGCATGTCCTGTATTATGTCATTCGCATGTATGATAGCTCGGTTTGGACTTAGTAAAGTACCCATTAGTTAAAAATGTGTTTACACACTTTATGATAATTTGGATAATTTTCCATGCGCAGTGCAGTGCAGTGCGATGAGGTTGATACACTCAGGCCTAGTTTTATACGTAGAATTTCAGTCGAATTTAATTCGTCGAATTTAATGTGACAATTATGCGACGGAAATTCGATCGAAGTGTTTCGTGCAGTTTAGACGTCCAATTTTGGTTGGGAAATCAAACATGTGGGTGTTGCAGGCTTTAAGATGGACAGATGAAGGCCGATATAATAAATATGGCGGCGTTCACCAAAGCAATTATCTTGAAACAAATCCTGAAAATTAGAAGAGAAAGGCGTCAGAAGCAATATTAATTGTAAATTTTGAAAAATTGTCATCAAGCGAAATTATCAATGACCTTGGCCTGCAAATTCTACATCAACTTCCGCAACGTTTCATTTACTTCATTAAATATTCAACTGGTTTCAGCATTTAGCTTGCACATGAGTTACATAATCACCTTAACTGTGCTTAGCATATCACTCAGCATTCGACATTCGTCAAGCAAACATATCGTTTCAGTGTTTGAAAAACTCGAGGTTTACATCAAGCAAAGTAGAAGATGTTAAAAGTCATTGTTTCTCTTCTCCTCACTCTCTCCATCAATGCTAAAGGTAAAGTAAACGTTGCAGTTCTTTCAAAGACATAAGTTCCTGCGGGATGTTTGACTAATTTTGTAATTAACTTTATAGCTATCTAAATTGAGGCTCCCAAACCATTTTCCACGACCAAATTTTGCTACATGCTCAAATAAATTAGATCAACGATGAACAAGACCGGATCATGAACTGATCGTTTAGACTCCAAGACAGTGTAACATTGAAACATAAATGCGCTTAGCGTGCTGCCCTTTACCACTTGTAAAACGTCAATTCATTCATGTTATACATAGAAGGAACAAACTGAGAAGGACTAAAAGCTCAGGAGATAACAATACCATGGGTTTAGTACAACATAAGTTTTGGGACTCTCAAAATGTTTTATAGTAATTTTTTTAGTTGAAGAGCGAGGTTTCCTTCGGCACGTCCAAACTTTCGTCATTTTTTCAAAATACAAAAGCAAAACTCCTCACTTTTTGCTGCTGAGTGATTTGAAACATTCGGAACTAATCGGAAATTGACCAGGTTGGTATCCCAATCATTGTAGTATTCCCATGGAAAAAGACTAGTGTTTTTCTGGCAAATTTTTGCTCAAAAACAAACTTTTAAATTTGACCGAATTTTTTCACTTTTCGAAACTTGAATCATACGAGTGATAGGCCTTCGTCATAGGTGTTAGCTTTCCAGTTTATTTGTAGTTCAATATATGGTACTGACATACTTTCGAGCACTGAATATTGTTGAGTTCCTCCCAGGAATTTTAAGTACAACCAGGAAACGAGGCATATTATGAAATGGGATCGGACCCTGATACAAAGCTGCAAATCATGTGGAATATAGGAACATGTATGTTTTGAGAACAAGGGAACATGCGAAATATTTTTGGACACAATGGAACAATAGCAAACTTCTTAACACAATACGGGAATATACAGATACCTCGAGCTCCCCACCCCCGCCCCTGAGGAACTCGTTGGCGAGGTTTAACTTGTAAGTTATTTCAAGATATAGACCGCACGAGTTTTTATTATGCATCGATACAGTGGCGGAAATCTTGGGGGCGGGGGGGGGGGCGACCGCCCCCCCGCCCCCAAGATTTCCGCCACTGTATCGATGTGGGGGGAAAGTGAAAGTGGGGGGGGGGCGACCGCCCCCCCCCCCCACTTTCACTGAAAATGACGAATTTTCGGAAATTTTGACCTAAAAGAGGGCTAAAAACAGCCTTTTCGAGTACAAATGGGGGAGGGGGGGGGGGCGTTGTCGGAAATTTGAAAGTTTTGTCGGAAAAATTTAGGAGGCTTTGCCCCCCCCCCCCACCAGAAGAATCGATAGGATTTCAAAGAATCGATTTTCCACCACTGCATCGATAGGATTTCAAAGTCAAGAAAAAGCTACAGGAACAAGAACAACAAATTAGCCTATACAGGAAAATAATGCACATTTTGAGCTAAAAAAGTGAGGGCTATATTTTGCTACAAATGAGTTAAAGTATATAATTTTTTCCAACATTCGCGTGTAGATTCTTGACTGAGCCCCCGATATCACGCAATAAATTCTCAGGGAAATGTTCAATTTTCTCCAGTACCGGCGTGTTTAGGCTAAATGAAATGTATTATTTTCATATTAAACACTTAAAACTGCATATTAATTTTTAACATACATATAAAATCAATATGTGTATCTAAAATATATTGTGCTTATTGCTGGTTATTACAATATTTATGTCAATTGCACTGATTGATGACAATCATATATTCTCGCGCGTTGCAATAAAATTATAGAGTTTTCTTTTAATATTTTACAGAAGCAAATGCCAAATCAAAGGTTTGTCCATCTGGTTGGATGCATCTTGTTTCAGCATGTTACCACTTAAGTACGTACAAAACTACTTGGTCTAAAGCAAGAGCAGCCTGTCAAAAACTTGAAGGAGACCTGGTTGTTCCTACGAACAGTAAGGAAAATAATGCCGTGTCGAATATTGTTAAACAAAGAAAATTGGGTCATCCCTGGATTGGTTTGGTCAGACATAAGGATAAAAAGTTTTATACCGTGCAAGGGGGGAAGCCATCTTACACAAATTGGCACCCCGCACAGCCAGATAGTCCCAACTCTGAAAACTGTGCACATTTCTATGATAGCATTGGCCGATGGAACGATATACCGTGCTCGCAACAGTATCATTTTATTTGCCAAAAACCTCCCATTAAACGTAAGTAGAGGTTTCACATCAACAGAAATCCATTCCGCACGGCAGTATACAGAGTGTATTAAAAGAGGAAATCCAACCTAGCATGTAATTTTGCGTTATAATATTCTATTTATAATTTATGTTCTTTAAGAATGTATCTAAATTTTACCTGAAATACACGTTTGCAGAAATCCTACGGTTTGCATCTTTCGAATAGTTGTCATGGAAAAACAAGCTTTTTTATTTCTTAACAAAATCGTAAAAACTGATGAAAAAATACTAGTTTTAATTACGAATTAATATTTCAATTCCAAAATATTTATGCTTAGTATGTTATTATGCGTAATATTTTCTTCAATTTAGTATAGAATACATGCAACTTACATGCAATGTTCCATGCGTGAAACGTTTTGAAATGCTTAAAAATAGGTACGCAGTGCGTACATGTTGCATGCCCTCTCATGAGGACCCGCACGCCTATAAATTGAATTAGCTTGAAGGTGTTGGTCACCACAGCATTATTAGTCGAGGTGGCAAGAGTGGTGACATGTATAATGATTTTATAGTGAAATAATTTATGCGTGCATGAAATTTAACCCCATACAGATGTGATGTAGCAAATAACTAACTGAGCTAACATACAAACCAGGTTGTCATCACCAATTTATAATAATGTTAGCAGACAATGCCGCGCAAAGTTCAAATTGCGCCAAAATCTGGTCTGAAGAAAGAGTGCATTCTGCTTGACAATCGTGTGTATGGATTCAGTATGGAGATCAAGATCGAACAAACTGGCAATATTTTGATGGGTGCTTATTAAAGATTGATGTGTAATCAGTTAGGTATAATAGTCAAAAAGCTGTAGGTATCGCACCACTTAATCAGTTATTATTTGCTTTAGTATACAGTATGTTAGATACGCCGGGTACCACGGCTTTCAAGCAGGGCTATCACAACCGCGAGTTGATTGTAATATATTCATTATAATATGCTCATTTCTATATTTTGTTACCCCATGGCAGCAGAAGACAAATAATGTTTATTTACATATATATA
>CACRXK020010750.1:0-17238 GCA_902702795.2 Paramuricea clavata | reverse complement strand
CAGGGGCGGATCTAGGATTTTTCGTACCTCAGTCAAAATTTTTTGGTGGACGGGGCGTTATCGGCGCTGGGCGTGGTCTCGACTGGGCGTGGTCGACTCCAGACGGGGGGAGTGGGCGCTAAATAATTTTTATGTTGATAGTCCGCCACTGGATTTTAGAATTTTCCGTACATAATATGCTATTTGGTCCCCCCCCCCTATTAACCTAAATCCTAATTAACCAAATTATAAAACATATTTAGATTAAATTGATAAACTCAAACGAACATTTGATTCTTATCCACAGGCACTGTAAGAACAACTACAAATGCACAAAGATATATTGATGATAATACTTTAAAACTCAGCAGCAATTTAACATGTTTGCCTGTGGATTAAGAATCGTCGTCATATTGGTACTATATGCTTATAAGTGTATCATTGTAAAACTTCTAAAATCATATGGCAGCAAATGCATTAAGGAAATATACTGTTCTGTTACCAAAAACACAGAACTATACATAACAAGTAATTGCCAGTAGCCTGAGCTCCAAAAAACAACCACATATTCATTAACTAAGTCAAAGATGTTATGTCAAATATTAATAAACTAAACCCTTACTATTAATAAAGTCTTACTGTGGTCTATATATTGAACACAAAATATACTATTAATAAACTAGTAACATCAGAATGGCTACCAGTCAATGAGCTTTTCAAGCTACCTAATTAAATATTTCACATCATCATGTTACATCAGACCAATGCGGTCTAACAAGCCATGTCGATAGGCTATGGATAAACCAATACACGTATACGCGTTAATTAACGCGTACATGTGTGATATAAATAAAACTTCACTAACATGAGAATCAACAAATGCTTACAATGTAGACATTGAAATTGTAACATATTTTAGCTTCTTGATGCGAGAATTATGCTAATACAGCAATACAGCATAGCGAATATATTAAAATATCATATGTCAGACAATCATTAACAACACCGATGGCTTGGTACTCCGGTTTATAAACCTTTAATATGAACTAAAGATACATCACTATAAAACCATAAATTTATCTACCTTATTGCAGTGCAAGCTTTGTCTTTCTCTAGCAGTAGCTCTCTGCGCCAAAATTTCTAGCGAGGCTTCTGCTTGTGTTGTTGATGGCGCCGCTCAGTAGCTTGTCAACAAAATTCGTCCGTGAGGCATCGATATTCTTTTCAAGCTCCGTATACAAACGTTGTATAGAGATTCCAAATTGTTTGCCGCAATCGCAAACTGAACATTGTCGAAAATGTTTCCAGATAACGCTGGTAGAAATCGCTCGTAATAGTAAACGTTCGAAATAGTAAACACTCAGAGGTAAACACTAATGCGGTCTTGACGAATACCTCACGTTGCGAATCCGTCGAAAATATAAGCCAATTATAGTGCAGAATTTTTTTAAATGGTTCAATCAGAAGGCTCATACAGAGCCCCTGAATCTGCAAATCCGTCAGGCCTCCCCACAGATTCGTCGCAAATGGCCGTAACCATGGAAATGAGCGTGTCAGCCAATCAGATAGCCGGATTTGACCCCCGAATCCGTCAACTTTCATGCGTAAGACCGCTGTTCGTGACTGACTAACATTACTTTGCAGAAGCTCTGCCGCAGCATGAAACGTATAACTGGACTACCGGTACGATTCAAAATTTTAGTAACTCGATCTACTGGCCACTATAGATAGCTGGAGTCAATTTTTTTTAAGTAGGCAATTTTTACTTCAGTCGCGCGACTGATTTGACGACCCCTAGATCCGCCCCTGATTTATATCTATTTTCTTTCACAGTGTTTACAATATGGTCACCTTCAGAGGAACTGTCACATGCAAGGGACAGCAGCAATTCCTCGTGCAAGGCCAGCCGCCAGCTGACTAGACGTAGGCGAAGTGTGTGAATACGACGATCAGGTTGGGTCATTCTCTTTTTATTTAAATAGTGATGACGTTCATCAATCATCAGTGGGTTTAATTAGTGTTCGCGGCGGACTTGCTCGGTCTTCCATGTATTGGAAACATACACTCAACGCTTCGCAATTCGTTCAAGACATAGTCGATGAGGGTTATAAAATTCCATTTCAGTCAATTCCCGACCGTTGTTTTTTAAATAACAACAAATCTGCTAGAGATCATCTCGGTTTTGTATCAGAGGCGATTTTTAAGTTATTGGAGGGTGGATACATCGCCGAGCATGTAGAGCCGCCATACTGCATAAGCCCATTGTCGGTTGTTAAAGAAAAAAAGCTAAGATTAGTTTTAGATCTGCGGAATGTTAATAAACATCTGTCCGAACAGACTTTTCGCTACGAGGATCTCAGATCCCTAGCTCAGTTGTTTGAAGAAAAATTTTGGTTTTTTAAGTGGGATTTAAAATCTGGTTACCACCATGTCGACATTTATGCACCGCATAGAAAATTTTTAGGGTTTTCATGGTTTTTTAATGGCCCAGAGCGATATTTCACCTTTTCTGTGTTGCCGTTTGGCCTTGCTTCGGCATGTTATTGTTTCACTAAACTATTGCGTCCATTAATAAAGAGATGGCGCGGAATGTCTCATGCCGCCTTTGTTTATCTGAACGATGGGATCTCGGGGCATAAACAGCGCTTAGATGCTGTCGCTGCTAGTATAATTCACAAGAACGATCTAACTTTATCCGGTTTGGTTGCTAATGATGAGAAGTGTCATTGGGAACCAATGCAGGTTGGGGAATGGCTTGGCCTTATCATTAATACCATTAATTTCCATTTTGAAATTCCGCCTCGCAAGATAGAGAAAGCTAAGAAAAATATTGAGTTTGTTTTGTCCTCAAAGTGTATTTCATATAGAGAACTTGCTAAAATTGCTGGTTTTATTAATTCTCTTTATTTAGCTGTGGGGCCTTCGGTAAGGCTTTTCACTCGGCAGCTTTTTAATACGATTTCTCAGCGAGGCTCCTGGTCTGATTACATTACTGATATTCCGCCTCTCCTAGTTGAAGAATTAAGATTTTGGTTAACTAATCTTGGCTGTCTTAATGGGTACTCCATGACGCCCAAGGTGTCGACCGAACCACTCTATATTTATACAGATGCTAGTAGCTTTGGTTACGGCGGTTATTTGGCCTCATTGCATGAATTTAAAGCTCAGGGCCATTGGACTTTGCAACAAAAAGTCAAAAGTTCAACATTCCGAGAATTGATAGCTATATTGCAGGTGTTAAAAGTATTCCTCAAGCATTAGAGCATAAGAGGATAAAAGTATTTTCAGACAGTCAAAGTGCATGTCGCATCGTTCTAGTTGGTAGTAGAGTACCCGAACTTCAACACATTGCAGTTGAATTTTTCAACTTTTGTTTTTTCAATGACATACAGATTGAATCGCAATGGATACCTCGAACACAAGATCAGATTGTCGATGCATTAAGCAAAGCAACTGATTTAGATGATTGGCAGTTACAACCACAGTTATTCAACTTATTACATGCCAAATGGGGTCCTTTCAACATCGATCGGTTTGCCTCTAGTCATAATAAGCAATTTCCGCGATTCAATTCGCGTTTTTGGTGTCCAGACGCTGAGGCGGTTGATTGTTTTACTCAAAATTGGTCAAACGACACAAATTGGTTGTGCCCGCCAGAGTCTTTAGTTATACCTACGATTCGGCATATGTGCAGCTGCAAGGGTAAAGGCACGCTTATTGTGCCATATTGGCCTTCGGCCATTTTTTGGCATATGTTTATGCCCCGCGGGCCAGGGCGGTATGCTTCATTTATTATTATATAATACCTTATTAAATTCTAATCGTTTAATTGGCTGTTTATGGTCACGTGATATTGAATAGAAAATTCCATTTCCCAAGGGTGCAATGGAGCACGTTCCATTGCACTCTTCGCGAGTGAAATGGAATAAAACGTATAGTACAATCGCACTCTTTGTGTTTTCGATAAATCGCATCCCTCAAAATGCTTCTTATACGAATCTATTAGTCTATTTTGGTATTATATAAAACAAATAATGAATGTTTCTTCGTGCAATGGTAAGAATATTTTCATTCGGTGAAAGATGGAATGTTCCATTCAACTCGGCTGTCGCCTCGTTGAATGGAACATTCCATCTTTCACCTCATGAAAATATTCTTACCATTGCACTCATAAACATTCATTATTTGTATAAAGAAACATTAGTTTTACCTAAGTGTCCACAGATGTGTATTCCAGGTAAAGGGCAGTTAATTGCATATCAGAGCAAGCCATCGGTTTTCATGGGTACACCAAGCTTTGACTTGTTAGCTTTGCGAATTGCATGTTAGCAGTTCGTGGCTTTTAGCGCCGATGCCAATTATTGGCCTATTTCATTATTTTGTGCTCTTTCGAGCTAAGAATAAAGAGTGTGTAGTTGACCTTGTGGTTTTGTCTAGTCATTGCCTGGCGTAATATGCCTTTTTTGAGCTGCACGCGTTTTACAGTTTTGCTATTTATATACTATTTATCGATGTTGATTTAAACGAATTTTGAGTTGGTGTGTGGAAAGATTGTCTTCAGATTCAGGATCCTTCACTGTTGCGTTTGGCGTCGTCACTTCCCAAAGTCGTGTTGAGTGCCAAAGCTCAGACTACTACGTTACATTATGCTTATGCTTGGAATCGCTGGAAGACGTAGTCTAAGTCCAAGCTTGGTGTCGCTTATCTTCCAGCTCAACCCATGTATGTTGCGTTGTATCTACGTGATTTGTTAGAACCTGCTCAGACTTCTTCTCCAATCGATACCGCTATTTATAGTATTCGATGGGGGACATTCCATGGCTGATTTCCCATCTCCGACCGATCATCCAATTGTCAAATCAACTTATGAAGGTTGTAAAAGAATTCTTGCAAAACCGAGACAACCGAAAGAGCGGCTATTCAACCCAACATGTTGCGACAGTTGGTGGACATGCATGGCCACAGCACCGCATCTCCAGCCGATCTTCGTCGCCTCTTTATTGTTCTAGTTGGCTACAGTGGGTTCTTACGTATAAGTGAAATACTGGCCATTCAATTAAAGCATATAGAAATTGTTTCGCATGGTATGTCTATATTTGTCCCAAGACGTAAGAACGACCAGTTTCGATCGGGAAATACGATTCATATAGCCAGATCGGGCAAATCCACTTGTCCGGTGGCTATTACCGAGCGACTGTTCCAAATGTTACCTGACAATTCTGATTCTTGTAATCCAGTTGTACGTAGAATTAAGTACGGTAAAGGTGGCCGGAGCTTTCATGAGTCCCGTGGAATATCTTATACTACGGCGAAAGACATAATCAAGAAAAACTTGGGTATATTTTTTGACGATCTCAGGAAATTGGGAACTCATAGTCTAAGAAGCGGAGGTGCTTCAGATCCCGGTTGTTCACATTTAACAGATTTATCCTTGCAGGCCCATGGTGGGTTTTTACCTCAAGTTCATATTGAGCAAACTTTATTTTGTGAATTATTATAGTTGAATGTAGTCAATCGCAGTATTGAATTAATGTAACGTGTTGTATTCGAATGTGCAAGCAGCATTAAACGCAATGTGCTCCAAGCAACATTGGCTTTTTTGTGTTTTATTCGATTGAATTAGATTAGATGCTGTATATTACACGTTGATCTATTTTAACAATATTCAATAATTTATTGAATTGAATATATACTGTCTTTTTACTTTTCTTTTGAAAGTGCTTTAGAAATTAATATCTTTGTATTTAGATACTAGATTATTCCAAATAGCAACTCCTGACGAGAGAGTGTGCATTACATAATTTGTTCTTTTATAAGTTTTGTGAAGCGTAGATGCATTTTTTGTGTTATGCTGATGCATTTCATTGTTATGTATGAAGTAATCTACAAATATCTTCGGTAAATTCTTCATTTGATAATATCGATTGAAACTTAAATAGAGTAGTAGGCCTATAGTGAAATAATTATTCAATTTATAAATATCTAATATCAGTCCAACTCTTTAAATATTGATTCAGTGTGTTCCAAATAGCAGTTAAATGTCACCATTAAATTTTTTTTTAATATTTGCTTTTTAATATTTGCTAACTTTTGTGTTCTTTTTTTGTATGTCGATTGTGTTGATTAAGCCTGTCGGTGGTCTACTTCAGTGTAAGATGCACTTATAGTCAGCACAATCGCAATAGACCTCTCACACGTATGGACTCAGCCCAATATGCATATAATGAAAGCATGCAACTGGAGTTCATTATTCTCTTTATTAGCGGCTTGTTTCAAGTTGCCTCCATGACATACATGATGCCATGTAGGCCTATCTCCTTTATTAAAGGAACTCGATTGGTTACCAATGAAAGAGCATCTACAATTGAGACGTTGTCCTCACCTACAAATGGATATATAATCAAGCACCCTCGCAATTAGGTCACAAATTCTTAAAAAGAAATCAAATATCCATGATCGCGCTACACGAAGCCAAAATGATCTTGACATTTCAAAGAATCGGACGACGACCGGCATAAGAACATTCAAATACAGAGGAACCAAAATCTGGAACGCATGGAATTAAAATCTAATGGCGAATTAAAATCTAATGTTGATATCAACGATTTTAAATCGAAATTAAAAGAAGGACTTTTAGAAGGAAATATACAATTTACATAGTCTTAGGGGCCGATTACATGGAGCATTTTCAACCGCGGGGTTGAACTCAGCCCTGTTAACCGGGTTGAAATTTTTTGCGATTACATGGACGATTTCAACCCCGGGGTTAAAACGTTATACTGTACGTTCTCGGCATCGATTCGCGGAAGTAAAAAGTCTTTATTTTGTTTTCTTGTAATAAATAGTCACCACCACGCATGTTCGAATAACTCATGATAATTTCAGCCCTGGGTTGAAAGCTGCCAGCTGAAGCATGGTTGAAATTTCAACCCCGGGGTTGAACTCAGCCCTGGGTTAAAAATTTTGTCATGTAATCGCGCGTTTAATTTTGATAGAGTTTTGTATTACAGACAGGGCTGAAATTTCAACCCGGTAAACAGGGCTGAGTTCAACCCCGGGGTTGAAAATGCTCCATGTAATCGGCCCCTAAGTAACTAGTAATCCCCGAGCCAACGGCGCAAAGCGCCTTTCTGGGCGTAAGCCCGGGGCGAGGTATTAATTCCGCCCGGCTATTTACACCCGGGGAAACGAAAGCATTAGCGAATTCGAAAGTTCATCAATATTGATCGCGGGCGTGGGTTACCGTGGGTCATCACTGTTCTCAAAAATATGGCTGTTTGTTTGCCAGGAGTGAAGAAGGCAAAATATAAAAATACATGCAAGAAAGCTTGGAAAATCGTTTCACATAACAAATTTTAAAACGTTTTTCAATATTTTTAATAAGAATTGATTTAGTATGAGAAATTCGGAAGCATAGGGCAAGTTTGTTCAATTGTTTATGTATGCCTTTGTATTAAATAAATATACTAATTACTATATACAATTTGTTCTTGTTGTTCAAATCTTTCCTATGCATTGTATGCGAAAGTTTCTCAGTTAAATTAACTTTTGTAGAAGTTGATAAAAAGGAAAGCAAATTATTTTCACTAGTGTCCTGTACCAATTAAATTTATTTCATTTCAAACTGCGAGTAATAAGTTGAAGCTCGAGTTGAAGAGTTTATCGGCAAAAAGCGATTGAATTCAATTCACATTTAAAAACGTTTTGTGCAGAGATTCGTTTTGAATTTTACATTAAAATAAAGTCCATAGAAACCAGAATAATATACCTGCTTTATATATTTTAGAAATTGATAGTTCTATATTTAAAATTGTTCAAGTTTCGTCTATTTTTTGCAGGTTTGTACAAAAAAGTAAAAACGTTAACAATTATCGTGTTGCCATGACTAACATTATGCTTGAAAATGTCAAAATGGAAACTTAAATTTTACCTGATATTTACCTGAGTTTCACAGGTTTACAACCTCGGCCCCTTCACACACCTTCTTCCTCCCCTCCCCACCCCACCCGACGGTCGCTACGTCCCTGAATACCTAATTGATAGTCAGACGCATCTTTGAACCCCCTCCAATTAATGCTCCGCGCGTTACCGCCAAATTGAATATGGGGCCAAGTTAAGAAGTGGAGTTTATTTTAAGTTTTCTTAGTACGTGTTGCCTCTATTATTGGGGGGGAGGGGGGCGCCGAATTCGATCTTGTCCGAAGTCGATGAGCGAAGTCAGGTGAGTGAATGTCACAGGTTCCAGGCGTTGACAAAATAACGCTCCAGTCATGATTACATAAAACCAGAATAACTGTGTTTGTTAACGTCTATGTAGTGCATGTTTTGTTTATGAATGCGCGTAGGCTGAAATACAGCCCAAATTTTACTGTCACACCCAATATACCTGAGAGCCAGTGAGTGCCTTTTCTGTCCAATGGTCCATTGGATTCAATAGATCCATTGGACAGACATATGTCCAATAGACATTTCAGCTGTCTATTGGATCCAATGGACATAGATATGTCCAGTGGACATTTGATTTTGTCCATTGGATCCAATGGACAGGCATATGTCCAGTGGACATTTGGTTGTGCAGCAAATAACTCGAATGACGTCATAAGTTGGCATGGACCACATGCAGGTAGCAGGCCTGTGAGATGGCAAAGGAAGTATGTCCAATGGTCCATTGGATCCAATGGATCCATTGGAAAGGCATATGTCCCATGCACATTTCAGTTGTCCATTGGATCCAATGGACATAGATATGTCCAGTGGACATTCGAGTTGTCCATAGGATCCAATGGAATAGTAAATAAATTAACTCGAATGACGTCATAGGTTGGCATCAACCCCATGCAGGTAGTTGGCCTGTGAGATGGCAAAGGGAATATGTCTAATGGTCCATTGGGGGATACATTTGACAGGTAAATGTCCAATGGACATTCCAGCTGTCCATTGGATAATATATTGCCATATATGGCGTCGTTTCTTAAGAACGAATCAACAACATATTAACGTGATCTATTGCGTGTTTCTTGCGGAGAACGAAGCAACAACATATTCAATTTATACGAAACAGATATGATATAAGCATTCATATGTGAAAACACGCATAATAACAGTCAGTTTTAATATAATACAAGGAAGCATTGACAAGTAGCTATATATTCAATTGATGGACATGTATGTATTCCTTGGTCGGCAAATGTCCAATGGGCATTTCAAATGTCCATTGCATCCAATGGACCATTGGACATTATACTCATTCAATATATCCACGATGCCCATTCCCGGTGGTTACGAAGTCCGGTTTAGTCCATTGGATCCAATTGACACTCAAATATTCAATAGACATTCGATATGTCCATTGGACATGCACGTGTCCAATGGACATTTGAGTTGTCCATTGGATACAATGGACAGTCATATGTCCAATGGACATTTGTATTAGTATTGGACATGTATGGAAATAGGATGCTTGCAGTCTAAACTAAATATTTAATACATCTCGACTGACGCGAGACTACAGTTCGAAGACCATTCACTTTTCTTCATTTAAAAAGATATTTTCTATGTTAACACGAGACACATATATTTTTGAAATCCTTAGCAGATTTTCTTTCGAAAGTTAAGTAAACAAAGTCTCAACAACAACAAATGGATATGAGCTTACATAAGATTTGTATTCTTGTTGTCATGTTGTAAACAATTAAATTTTAGTCAAGCGGCTGCCAAATTGACTCCTTCTACATTTCTGATCGTATAAACTTGATTCAAACATTTTCCGATAGCTTATTTCTCGAGGATTAAAAATATATAAATTTACCTGGTCTTGGAGCAGCAAATATGGGAAATTTTGAAGAACAAATCAATTTCGCGCATTGAAATTAAGTGGTCTTAATTTATTTACACACCAAAATTTGGGGTGTAAAATTCTAGCCAATGCCAAGGCCTTCTCAGCACAAAGGCCCTGGGAACGAGGTTGCTTAGAAGTGCTTACGTCACGCAATTTTTAATACATAGGATTTCAGGAAAGCGCAGTGCACGCATGCATTGTGAGATATCTATAATGGGTGAATAATTAATGTTTTGAAAATTACGTGACGTAAACCCTAACCCTACCTTACAATGTCCATTGTAGCAGTTAATGTACTATAAAAATATTATTTAATTTCATCATTCAGACCATCGCAGGAAGGAAAGGGTTGGTGTGCAATGAATCGCATGGCTTGGGTTTGTTCTCTAGGGGTGTAATTGTTTTTGCATTTTATATGGCATAAAATTCAGAATCCGCATAGTCCATTAAAAGCCATTGATTTTCTGGGCTCCAACGTAACGCAGTATGAGGTTAATAGAAACGCGGAAAATGGAAGTGACGTAATTCAATTTTAGCGCCATGGCGAGGCTTGTTATGGTGTCACAAATCTAAAATATTTCTACAGTTAGATTTTTGTGTCGGGCTTTTGGATTGAGTCATTTATGCTTCATAATTTTTATTGAAATATATTTTACAATGCTATATAAATCGAGGCCTGCGATAAATTGCAGTTGCAATTGATTAGTGTAATTTCCTAATAATATCATTTTAGTCAATTGTATACGCCAGTACTCAATGTTAAGAAACATTGTATTAATGCATTCATGGCAGCGAGCACAACAGTACTGATAATATTCGCCTTTGTGAACAATTTTTAATTAAGAGTAGTTTCTGAATTTACTAGTAAAACTAGCTGTCAATAATTTTTATTTCATCTTTGTCTTCTTGAAGATAAATAAGAGCTAAGGAAAGATACCTTTTAAGGTTATTTGTTTAAATCTTCTGCCAAATTTTCTGCCCTCCCATATGCATTGTGGTGAGCACTCGGATGCTTCAAAACTAAACAATAATCGTCCCGATTAATTTAACTAATCTTTAACCAATCAGAATAGAGTAAATTAACTAAAATGATATTACATGCATGTGAAATATATTGCGTGAGTGACACATATTTTTCGGTGTGTATACATATATATATATATATATATATATATATATATATATATATATATATATATATATATATATATATATATATATCGCAAATTATTATCTCGAAATTTTAATAATTTTTTTGAAGTTGCACTGTTGTAACATCTATATCGTGTAAATCGTCGTAAATTTTGCATTCATTCGCCTTCAGGAAAGTGAAATGTCGTTTTTTTTAACGTAACATATAATTTAAGTTGACATAGTTGCTCTAGCAACCATGCAGTTTGTTTCATTTCCGAAAGATTTTAATTAACTCTTCCGCAATATCAACACGTATACTTCTAAATTGTGACTCGCAGTAAAGAAACCAATAATTTCAAGGGGTTCCAGAAAGGGGGCAAGATCCCATTTCCAGCCCACTTTTTCTAAATCTAATTTTCCAGTCATGTTTTGACCAAATTTAACCCAGTTTCAGCCGAAGACGTAAAAGAATAACCCTGAGCAGCAGGTGTGTCACCTTTGTGTTGACTTTTAATTCGCTGTGTTGTTTATAATTCGCTTTAAGTAGCTCTCTGTCTGTATAGTAGAAATATCTTCACAAAGTAAACGGTTTAAAGTCTATAAATGCTCATCATTTCTTATTTTCTGTCACATTTTCTAAATAAATCACTGACTCACAATAGCGGAAAAATACACCTCGAGCCGGATCGAAAGAGGCAGAGTGCAGCTTCCAATACATTTCATGACAAACTCTCAATCAAGTTCAAAAGTTGTTCTAGGAAATAGCAATAAAAATTAAGTTTCGCCCATTTGGAAGATCGAAATAATAAATTCTTTATATTTCAAAACCTTTTTACAGATTTTCTCTATCGCTTTTGGTTTAAAAGATATGACATTTCATTTCAAACAAAATCATTATGCGTTCCGCCATCTTTAATGTACTATTTAAAGCACGCGTAGGAGTGTTTTATCACATATAAAACACGACGTGTAGCGGGGTGTTTTATATGTGATAAAACACTCCTACGCGTGCTTTAAATAGTACTTAAAAAGCGACTCATCTTATACAAGTTCATTGGCGAAGTAATTTTTAAAATAAACTTTGTCTAAACCGAGAAAATCAAAGCTAAAGTTTATGTAAATTAACATGATTTTTTATCATATATAAAACCACGACACGCTTATGATTTTTCTTTGTGTTTTCCTCCTGAATTATTAATGACTTTTTTAAGAGCATTTCAAAAACTCATTAATAATTCATGAAGCAATTATCCAATCTTGAGTAAGAAATTAGTCACGTGCATACGTCTTTATACCAGCTAAAGAAAACTTTAACAAAAGACCATTGTTATGCAAACTATATAAAGATTTTCATATAAAGTAATATTTTTGTAATATAATAGCAAGTTTTCGATTTTAACTTTAAAAATATGAAAGTAAATGTCGGGCAAAATTTGTAGAAATTTTATGTTATTATTCTTTGACAAAATCGTTTTTCCTCGCACGAAGTCTAGAAAAATCTGGGTAGAAAGAGTTATATTTTAGTTTCTTAAGTTATACTGGCTATTTTACTTGCATCTTAATCAGATTTTAAAGTCTAGATTGATCTTTTCCATATGTTCGTCCCATCGCATGCTAAAACAACAACGAAATATCTCTCCAAAGCGGGTAAAAATATAGTGAGAAATCCAGCCTAGTCCCAGACTCTCTCTATACGCTGCTTTGATATATTTAAATAAGTCTTAAAAGTTTTATGCCTGGGTGTGCTGTGCGCAACGCTTCAGCGAGAGAGCCTAGCAGATTTCGGTAAAATGGTCCCTGATTTCAAAAAAGTGGTCCCTGGCCTGGTTACCAAGCATACCGCATTTGTAAATAGAAAATGTTATGGAAATTTGAAATTCCTTTGCGTTTATAATTAAGTCATTAGTCTTGCTCTAACGCTCTCGAAACAATTAAATAAGCTACGTTCCGCTACCATACGGTCAGAATGGAATAACGGGCTAAGTATGACTCGTATTTACTAAAATATGCTAAAATATAAAGCCATATTAACTGCTATCTAGAAGCTTGAAAATTATGCCGAATCTTCGACTAAAAATGTTTCGACAACACAGTCATGTCAGGCAAATATTTCCAATCTCCTCAGCTACTTAAACCTGTCAAGTAGAAAGCGTAGTTGTGTATACCTGTATGGTCGATCTAGTGTTGATCACAACTTGCGAGTATATAAATAACATCAACGATTATACGACCATTGCACAGACTCAGTATCGTAAATTTGTATATAAATCTTTTTAATTGAGCACATTTTAAATACAGTTTGATTTGGTTATGTAGACATGGAACATGATCACATTGTCGACATTTGTCATATTTACAAAGTTATTTGTATATATAACTTTCCCGCCATATTAAAAATACTGAAATCTGCTAGGCGTTCTGAAGCACCTTTAGCGGTGACGTCACACCTAGGTCCCAGTCTCGTACTACATCCACTTTTTTCTCGCTCTTGCTTCAGAACGACTGGGACTAGGCTGTGGGAAATCGATGTTTAGATAAATTTAGCAAATATTTATATAACCTAGCACGAAATATTAAGAAAAGATCAAAGAGATTCAAGAAAAAACACTTTAAAAACCCTAAAATTCACTTTTCGCTATGTAAAAATATAGAAATTGTTTTGTTTTTGCATAATAAGCCTCGTTCTCGTGCAGTATGAAGACGCGGCCACTAAGTTTTGCAATTGGTCTATATGCATGCGTTTTTGAAGTCATTTAAAAAACTCGCGGGGCGACGTGTTTTATTAGGTCTAAAGCAGGGCGCTTATATATAGGGCGGTGCAACGCGCTTATTGAGCGCTGATCGATGTGTGATGCGGAAGTGGACTGGCACGAGCATGCTTTTCACGAGGATTCGAGTAGGAGCGTGGTTTTCACCACCGTTATATTTTTGCTGTTTTTCCTCTAAATATGACATTTTGGAGGAACTTTTTAATGGATATTTGTGAAGTACTGTTTTATTAAACGTATGATGTCTTTCTTTGCTAAAATATTTTTTATAAACATCAAATTTATGGATATTAAATCGATCGCGTGATGGCTTCCATGGAGGGATAATTTCGCCGTGAAAGTATTGCATGTTAACTGCCTGTCCGCGGCGAGAAATTTCAGGTATGTTGAATAAGATAATGCCACTGTAATATCTTAAACTTTTCATTAAAATCGAAGTTGATGGATTACAGATAAAATTGCTGGAACTTGTACATTCATGATCCAGTATGGAATGTAACATTTCTGTGCACCGCACAATTTAAACGCAACTTTGGTTGTGCACCACCTGTTGTGCACATAGCCAGCGGGCTCATGACCTGTGCACGTTCAAAATTAAGATTCTTGGGGGGGGGGGTAGCAAGTGTGTAGCAGCGAAGGTCAGAATTTCTGAATTCACCAATTATTTAGTTATTACACACCATAGTTTCAGTAGTTTTTAAAAATATATAGAGAATAATACATGGGTGCTTGGAAATACCAGATTTATTTCGAGTGTTGAACATGATATCTCACAAGTGAGTGCAGCGAACGAGTGAGACATGTTCAACACGAGAATTAAATCTGGTATTTCCAAGCACCCATGTATATTTCTGTTTATTATATAAAGGACAGTCTTTGAAAAGCGATAATTTTTACAGAAAAGCGATAATTGAAAAGCGACAATTTTCACATGTGAGATTATCATGAATAATCTCACATGCGAGATTATCACTTTTATCAGTGCTCGAAATCTCTATCTCAAACTCATTAATAATTCATGAGCAAATTAGCGAATGAACTCACCCTAATTCGTCACATGATTGAGGTTGGATACCGCAAGGAAACACGCTAAAAATCATATACCATCACTGTTGTTAGATGAAAAACGGTTTTCATCTAATAACTGAGATCCTAATTACAAATACAAGTCAATACACAACAATATACTATAATATATATAAGCCAATGAAATGTTTTCGTTTGAGATGTTGTGTAAACAACTTGTTTCTCGTGTTTCATCAGGGGACCAAACACTCGAAAACAATAAAACACTCGCGCTTCGCGCTCGTGTTTCATACAGTTTTCTCGTGTTTGGATCCCCTGATGAAACACTCAAACTCGTTGTTTACATATAACATAAAGCACTATACTTTATATAATAAATATAGATAACGTGCGTTGTGAAAATCCAAATTTTTTGTGCACCAATAACAGAAGGAAGTTGTGCACCAATTTGTGCACCGATTGCAGCCTTTGTGCACGGCACATGTGCCGTGCACATCGCCTTCATTCCATACTGGTTCATGATGGGTTATTCTTAGCTTGTTTAGTCGCTAAATGGCAGCAAGAAAATCTAACAAATGTTTTGTTTTCGTTGTGCTCTAATTCGCTATAGTCGTATAAATGAGTTAATAGCGTTTTCCAAAGAAATTTTCATAATACGTATATCCCTTAAACATTTTTTCCTTTCTGGCTAAGTTTATAAAATAGACATTGCAGGAAAATATGCCCAGTGCATTCGGTGATGAAGACTTGCCCGCATCTTGTAAATTTGTTTGTCAGAAAGGCAAGGTGATTCTCTGTTTATATTCATTTAAAAAGAATCATATTCGAGTTGATGGTTTCTTTGAATTTATTTCAAAAGACACCCTTCCTACAAATTCCATGCAAGATCTGTATTCGATCGAACATAACTAGGTTATAGCGTAAACATACAATAACGTGAGCAAAGATGGCCTCTCACATTTCGCGCCATTTTTCTGTCGTAAGCAAGTTCATCCATTGCGACTTTTATTTACGAGTGAGTAAAAAATATTTTTAAAACGAAAAATGTCGGAATATTTTGGTAAAAGACAAGCAGGAGAGACATCTACGTCTTCTTGTAAGCGTAGTAGAGTATCTAGTGAAAGCCTAACAACAACAGGGGAAGTGACACCTAAGGGAAATGATAGAGAGCAACCTGTTGCTGATTTTGCAAATTGTTTTGTAAACACCGAGACAACACGAATTGAGTACTGTGGTAAAATTACTTTACAACCTGAAGAACTTCTTCTGTACTGCTTAGTAAAGATTTCGTCGCCAGGTAGCAACATTAATTTGGCAAAGGGATACACTCCAGAAAAATATTTAGGTATTACACAAGCAGTTTACAATGTATATGGTATCCATTTTGACTGTGTCAACATGCAAAACTATTTCTATCGATCCATTAACAATCTGAAAAAGGGTCTTGGAAAATACAATGGATATTTGAGATGGAAATTTTATTCCAGTTACATCGAAAGAATTATTTCAACACACCAAACACTCCTTTTGAACCTGCTCCTAAATTCAGGATTTAGCAACATGCCTGGTAATTTCGATGACTTGCGCAGAGATATAGAAAGTGAATGCCTGTCCAGTTTGGAGGAGGGTAAGCTGTCGCAAAGTCTTGCATACAAGATCAGTAAGGCCAGTGATAACTGTGCAAATAGGTTTCCAAAGTGGAAAGTTATCCCAGATGTTAAAGAATCAAAAATAAATCTCTATTATATGGGTAACAGTCCATTAAATGTACAGTATCAAGTAATTGTGTTATCAGATGGAAGTTATTCCTTTGTTTTCATGGGACAGCCCAAAATATTGAATTTTGATAACAGTATTATTCCACCAGCAGTTCATGACAAGAATCAGTTGTACTTACTCATGAAATCTCTTGATCAGAGAAATTGGAAGTATGTTCTGGTGTTTCGGTTGAAAACTACCAAGATCTGTTACCTGATAACGACAATACCCCAGTGTATAAGACAACTAGTGGAGACCCTGCTGCATTTGTAGAATCTGTGCCAGCACATGATTGCAAAAAATGTGTAAGATCCACAAAGTGTGACATATTAATTCAAGGTGTTGCATGTTGCAAAGCTTGTTTACAGACAAATCACTACATGAGGACACTTAAGTCAAGAAGCAACAACGTAAGTCAGAGTTCTAAGCATACTCGATATGATTATATGTCAAAAGATAAGTTACTCGAGCATAGCAGAGAAATGGCAGACAAAATTCATGTGATGCAGATCAAAATTAAAAGGCTTGAAGAATACCAAAGAGAAATGAGCACAGTAGGAAGTAATACAGACTCAGATTTTAGAAAGTTATTTCAACAACTTTATAAGGGACTGAATAAAGTTGTTGAGAAACATGATAACAACACTTGTTATTGGGAGGATTGTAATTTGGAAACTGAGTTTAAATCGCCAGAGTTGCTACTTGGACATATAAAAAGTGTACATATCAAAACAG
>CACRXK020010749.1:0-17239 GCA_902702795.2 Paramuricea clavata | reverse complement strand
AGTAGCTCACTATGTTATTCAACATTGACATTGTCTTTTAATTAACCCATTAAGCTGTGGAGCTTCCCCATTAACAAGTAAAATTGTCTGGCATAAGACAAGTAAAAAAATAGGTAAGGCACACTGGGGCGCATTGCGGCTTGATGGGTTTACCAGAGACATTGTCAAATTTTTTGGTCAACCCATTAAGCTGCAGAGTTTCCCCATTGACGAGCAAAATTGTTTCGCGTTAGACAAGTGAAAAAAAAGTAGAGCGCACTGGGGCGCGTTGTGGCTCAATGGGTTAATATATCAGAGAACAATATTTAAAAACATTGTCTTTATAGCTTAAGTCAACAACAAAACGTCGTTAATTAATCAAAGTGCCTTATTACTATGTGTTTATTTTCCTGTTTATGACTGACTTGTTTATTATACTAACACAAAAGATTGAATGTCCATGTATAAGCTCTATCCCTCCTATATACTGTAACCCCCCCCCCTTTGTATAAGCCCACCAAATATATAGCCCAGGGTTTATAGTCCGAGATTTACGGTATTCCATGAACCCATTAAGATGTGATGTTGTGATGGATTAACAGACTGTGTGTGCATGTCTCAGTAACCATTAGCACTTACATACCCTAATTTAACCCATTAAGCTGCAGAGCTTCCCCGGGTTTCCCCGTTTCCTAGGATAGAGGCCTCATCACGATTTATGAATAAGGTCTATAGTACTCTGATTTTCCATTTAACATACGAGCCTCTAGTCCTGGGATAGGGTACATTTTGATTTACGTTGGACAAAGCTACAGTTCTGTCGGACACCAATACACTCAGGTCGGACAAACAATAAACCTCAATTTCACTTTGGTCGGACAGAATGTCTGGTGGTTTCCTCTCTACGTCGGACAATTTCACTAATGGGTCGGACAATGTCCATGACCGACCGATATTTTAAGGCCTGCATAGCTGGATTAACCCTAACCCGTAGTTAAAATTTATGTATTTCTACATACAGTATCTTTTTGTTTTAAAATTATGAAAAGAAAACTCCTATCAATGGTACTGATCCAGACAAGATGTCTAAAGAAATATTTCCAAATTTATAAACAAACTGTTAGGAAGTTTGCTTAATCTAAGGTTAACTTATCGGCTTTCGAACAATCAACCCCTGCATGGTGATTTTGTTTGTCAATGGGGAGTGTGTTGGACTTAAAAGGTTTTAACCTTTCATTGAAACTAGATTGTCTGCCCACATTTTGTGTTAACACATTATTAAGATAAAAGCCAGACTGCTTTCAGTACTTCATGATTTTACTATGTCTAACATCAGAGGGTCACATTTGATATTTACTGTAACCCTTTTAGATGCAAAGGACATTTTAGTCATCCAGAGGGGGAGGGAGTCTAAGAGTAGAATCTTCTGAGACTGATAATAGTAAGATGTACTAATTAAGACATCAATGGAATGGGGGGGGGGGTTAAATTCCAAGTTTCTTTGTATGTCATGCTCAAAGTTTTCAAGGATGGATAGATCGGCTTAGATAAAAATGTCAATTTGATGTTTTGTGTGGCAACTTGAATATGGACATCTCCCTAATTGTCCAAAACAGTTAAAGTCCTTAGTTTGTTTGTTTGTTCAAACTCATAAATACATTTAGCTAGCTACACCACCCACATGATCTGCTTAGTAATATATGTAACAACCCAATTCACTCCAATTAACCCAGTTTTCAGCACTTTCTTAAATTATGTCACCTTTCCTAATGCCGGACAAGTTAATTTGTGTGTAGCTAGATTTTGCCCATGTTTCATGTTGACATATTTAGATGCAATTTTTCCTAACACTCCCTACTTTAAGTCCTTTAATATTGAACTGTGACGTCTCATGCTAGACAATTTTACTTATCGACTGCATGGACTCATTTCACCTATTAACACCGAAGAAACAATTTCCTCTTAAATGTTGCCTACTTTCGGTTCTTTCTAGGGGTGTGCAGGACAGAGTATTTCTGCTATCCAGCCAGATACAGGATATGCTAGCCTGCTCACAGGCTCTATTATATAGAGCCTGCGACTTTTATTGATATTTTTTCAATACGCCCCCTTTGAGATAATTGAATATCCGGTAAATAGTAGCCAATCAAAGCAAGTTTTGTCAATTAGATTACCAGAGGTTATTAACAACAACAAACAGTTTCTCGCGCAATTTTACGCCTGTATCTTTCACCAGGATTCCAAGGTCTAAACTTTAATCTAAAATAATTCATGGTCGTTTTTTCCCTAAAGTATTCTAATATTTAAAACATAGTCCCGTTTGTATATTGCTGTCTTGTTCGTACATTGCCGTTTTAAATTATGTAACTATACTACAGAGACGTAAAATTTTACTCTCTATTAGTTAATGTATTTTATATATTTATATCCAAAATATAATTGTAAGATTTAAGGAAACGTATTTAGGTTTTGAACAAAGTAACAAACACTATTTATTAAAAGTGTCGAACAATAGCAGGCTAAAAAACAACATTAATCATTATTGCGTGAAGTCTGTCATTTGCTCAATAATACAATTAACTCAATAGACAATAGACAATTTGAAAACCCGTGGCATCGATTCTGCCGTGTTTAATAACTACATTTTTTTGTAAAAAGCTCTTGTTGTAATAATATATGTCACTAGTTGAGACTCTCAAAAATAAAGTCTCAAAGAGAGAGCGGACTTCGGTCAAAAAACACGCAAACGACTATTGCAAAATTTCCAGGTGTAAATTCAAATTGGCCAGGTGTTCTAAGAACGACTTTCCTCGACGGCGTCTGTTTTAATAATTTGCCCATTGTCTTGACTTATTCAAGACCAGATTGTTTAGGCAGAAAGCCTTGGGTTGACAGGGAAGTATTTGGGAGAAATGTTCGGAGGCATTTGACAATCAACTGCTTTATACTAGCTGATTCACTGCCTGTGTCTCAACGAACGTCTCGCTGGGCTAACCTTAAGTTGTTCAACGTTTGAAACCGCAAGTGATGCAAACGCGGTTAGATAAATTGTCAGCCTGAACTAGACTTATTTTACTCTCTCTGCAAAGATCAGCAAGGCATACGTCGAAGTTTTCCCTTGTACTTCTTTGGAAAAGGTTTATTATTATAGCTGACGAAGACAAAGTATCGGTATATTACATGTAAACTTTTATCAAATCCCGTTGGAAGTACAGTTAATATTGCTAACCTTCGCTCATCCTTCAACATTAATTTAAATTGAAAGGTTTCTCAAATAGATTTGGTTACTTCTTCGAAGAGATAAACAAAGTCATGGTTTTATACGCCACTGATTGAATGCCAGCTTTAAAATTACATTGCGAAATGTCGTACGAGTTAAATATTTGCACGATATTAACTCATGGGGCACTTCTGACCAATGGGAATTTTGCGTACGCTCCGTACGCATAAATCGACTTTTTACTAATAAAGGTCGCAGGCCGTTCCTCCCATGCAGCCTCTGCCTGACAACGGCCTGCGAGCAGGCTAAGGATATGCTGGATGGCTGAAAAATATCCAGCCCGATTAAGGGTATTATTCAAATAATTATATAAGGTTCAGGCATCATTTAAGGTTAAGTACTGGTAATAATTTTATTTGGTTAAAAAGTAAACAGTCTAAAACTAGTAAACCTGCATCATTGGTAGCAAACCTGCATCGTTGGTAGCAAACATGCATCACTGGTAACAAAAGCCTTGTTTACATCAGTTAAAAGTTCAAATCCCCATTTACTGTACAAACAAGCATTGAAAATACTGATCATATTTATCATATTTTTACTTCAATAATCATGATATGATAACCTTATCAAATCATTTTCTAACCTGAAAAGAAGGCCTGAACCCTATATGAATAATATCCGGCATTGGGTAGCCGGATACCAGATAATGAATTAAAATCTTAATATCCGCCAGATACAGTATCAGTCCATTGCATCCTATGTCTTGAAATGCCAAACAAATTAACTTGTTAAATGACTGTATATTGATATTCAATATACTTAGCTAATATATGCACCCTTTTATTGTTAACCCTTTGAGCAGCAATGTGCCCAAGTGCACCCTACTTTGTTATGTTGCACTTAACTAACACCAGACATTTTACTTTGTGAAATGCCAGACAATTTTACTCCTCAAGAGCAGTGTCCTGCTCACTAATGGTTATCCAAACTATCTGCCAATGTGCCTTGATAACCCATTAGGCCGAAATGCACCCAAATGGACCCGCCTTTGTTATTTTACTCTGTCAAACGCCGGACAATTTTAGTCATCAAGAAGAGAGTCCTGCGTGCTAGTGGGTTAAATGACTTAATTACATATGTTATATATAAACTTAAGCTGTTACATTGTCCCATTGTATATTATTTTTTTACTTATCTTGACACAGGCTTGTATGTTGGATTGATACGACTACCTGTAAATATGGTTAAACTTGGCTATGTGATTCAAAGGTTGTGGTTCACCGAGCGATAAAGAAAATGATACAAAGATGGAATGATTGGATGCAAGTTATCAGTTACAGTGTTTCATATGACAGGTATTCTGATTGTGGAAGATGTGGGCTTGCAATATTTTGACAATTGCATGGCTGTAAAGTACGAGACAATTAATATAGTACTCCATTACTCTAATTGCCAGAACACTGCATCAGAATGAGAAGTTGTCTGTTACAGTTAGGTTTAGTAAAAGTATAGTAAAAGTACATAGTCAACTATGTAAAATGTAATTTATTCAGTGTCAAATAAATATTTTGTCATGGATAAACTCTGTGCAAATGAGCATGTCTCTAAGTCATTTTACTTTTAATAAGAATATGTAGATGTGTTTTCTAATACACCTCCTTAGGTTTGCTGTGTTATTATAGCATCTTTTGTAGGTGTGTTATGTAACACACCTTAGTGTGTTATGAAACACACCTTACAACGTGCTGTAAACATTACAGACCTGAATGGTGTGTTATACAGCACAGCTTTAGGTGTGTTTTATGAAAACACGCCATGGTGTGTACGAAAACACGCCATGGTGTGTTCAAAAACACAACCTTTATACAAAACACACCTTAAGGCGTGTTAAAATCTGGACAAGCCGAAAACACACCTTAAGGTGGGTTTTAGAACACACCTTAAGGTGTGTTTAACACACCATGGTGTGTTCAAAAACACACCTTTATACAACACACCTTAAGGCGTGTTAAAATCTGGACAAGCCGAAACACACCTTAAGGTGTGTTAAACACACCTTAAGGTGTGTTTTAAACACACCTTAAGGTGTGTTTTAAAACCCACCTTAAGGTGTGTTGACAATTTGGACAAAAAGGTGTGTTAAATTAACACACCTTTTTTTAGAGTGAACAACACACCTTAAGCTGTGTTACAAAACACGCCAAAAGCTGTGTTAAACACACCTTAAGGTGTGTTTTAAAACCCACCTTAAGGTGTGTTAAAATTTGGACAAAAAGGTGTGTTAAATTAACACACCTTTTTTTAGAGTGAACGCTTTGTAACCACCCTTTATATATTTGGCATGCGAGGTGAGAACGGTATGGGAACATTGTTTATATATGTGATGTGATTTATATATTCCAATATACTGTTTATATATATGAGAGAAGACGTTAAATAATCGGCAACATTGTTTATATTTAAAAACGATGATATATATATTTAAGAACATGTTTTATATTAAAGAATTAGCACACACATATATATATATATATATATATATATATATATACGGCAATTCCTACTATATCGGTATTGTTGTTTTATATTTGATATTGATGTCATATATATTTCAGAAATGTAATTTTGTCCGCTTTCGCGCGTTATAATAAATGCTCCCTTAATACGGCAATTCCTACTATATCGGTATTGTTGTTTTATATTTGATATTGATGTCATATATATTTCAGAAATGTAATTTTGTCCGCTTTCGCGCGTTATAATAAATGCTCCCTTAAGCTAAGAATTCTACAAATGAAATTGCATGGAATCGAATTTGGTGCAGAAATTTGGTACATTTATGTCATTATTTATGGTGAATACTGAATATAGATTCTACAAATCGTCCTTCTAAATTGTCTAAATTATACGCGTATACGGCAGCTGATATTACTAAAATATGAAGACAGACCTGGTAAATAGTGTGTTGCTATCACAACCTCATAAACGCTCCAAATTGTTTGCTTAGGTGCATTTATTATCTGTACCAAATTTAAATTCATATTTTGTTGAATCGCTTCCAAGGTATTAAACTTCCTTCTTTTTGCTGTCATCTAAGTACAACTAGTAACGTCATAACATAAAAATACAAAATCCCAATAATTTAGGAATGAGACGAGCTTTGGATATTGTTACTTGGCCATGCATTCTTCATCATTTTGAAGATAGTTTCAAGCGATAGATAAAAACTGCGGAAAAATATTCATGTGTTGTGCACTTTAACCTATGTAATAATGATTTCTAGACAATAAACATGTACAAATATTATTCGACTTACAAGACACCAGGGAAATGAGAATTTAGACCAGAAACGAAAGCTATACAACAGTTACTACGAAAATGGAAATTCTAGAAATTTCCTTTCCGACAGTGCTATAGAATATAATAGAAAAGCAAAACAAAAAAGCGCTTACGTTTGAAGTTGAAAATAATATTATATCGCGCATTCGTCAATGCAAACACTTATATTAGTTATAGAGTGCCATGGCCAAAAATTAAATTTCACAGCATGACCAGAAAAATAATGAAAGCTGTACGGTGTATAAGGTTCCACTAAATGAAAAGGTTTATTACATGCAATGTGTCCAGTTGTTATATTTTATTCAATGTTTCATGTTACAGTGAACTGCAGTGTTTTTGCAAGAATGGAAAGAATGGGTAGTGTACATAAATAAAAAATACAAGTACAGCCTATACTTATGTTGACAGTAAAAATTTTAATAAAACTATAATCCTGTCAAAGTATTTCAACTGCAGACGCGTATGATTTTATCCACCTGCTGTATTCATGATATTTTAAATGATAACTTTTCACTAAACTAACTCAGTTACTGTGTGGCAATCTCACAACAATCATCATGCATTGTTGGGGACTAAGACCATGTCTTAAATGGATCACTCTAACCTTACTAATGGCCATCATTGCAAAGTTTAAAGCCAATGAATGTGTCAAAAGAGCTTATGAGCACGTTTACGAAGGTCAGTCATCCACTGTTTCATTACCAGAAATATGGGACAAGATGGCGACGGACATGCGCACTTTGACCAAATATGGCGACCAAATATTACTATAAACTATATGGGAGTTGATCAAAATATCAAATTTTAATATACTTTGTTTAAATATTTCATGGTTGCGGAGCTCGATTATAGTAGCGACACGAACAAGCAATATTTCTAAACAAAAATCGCTAGTATTGCACCGCGTCTAGCAGGTTCCTGAGAATGTTGTATTTTTACACGCAATTCGATGAATTTCATAGTGTAATTTATAGTAAACTTGTGACACAAGAGGTAAATATCCGACGAATAGACCAACATCCATTCGGACGATGCAAAGTGCGGAGCTCGCGATATATTTAATGATGTCCAAACTGTTAATTTAGCTAAATAAATCCGCTGTAATTTCCAGGGAAACTGGTTCCCGAAACGTTTAAAAGTTCGCCTTTTTACGGTTCTTGTATGTCGCCATTAAGCCATCTTAATATCCAAAAACGACAAGTTTTAATACAAATTTGAGCTGTTTCGAGCAGCCATGTTTCTTGTTTATTTTGAAGGACTAGATCCCAGGCTCTCACGTAAAAACACAGGGATATTTTAGGATTTTTTAGGATATTTGCAATATTTTTAGTCTTGATAAAAATTTGCGGGGTTAAAGGTCAAAATACCGGAAGTGATCAGCAAAAACTGCAAAATATGGTTTAAAATCACAGTTTTTGGTTGAATAATACTTGAACTGGAGATTCAAAGTAAAATGCGAAGTCAAATTACTTATATTAGGCAATGTTGGGCATATAAAACGGACTTAGCCGCTGACTACAAAAGCGGGAGCAAAATGTCCCATATTTCTGGTAATGTTTGTTTTTGTGCGTCCCTCGTTCACCATATAGTTGCGCCAACATATTAAATTTCTCAATATTTTCTTGTATTTAACACAGGAGGTCCACCTTTACCTCCAGACGAAATCTTGTCAAGTCATAGTGTTGGCGGTTCGGCCGACGTCGCCGCAATAAAGTGCTTTTCACTTTGTAAAATTGACGCCAAATGTGTTGGATTCAACGTCAAAGCAAGTTTGAATGATGATAACTGCCAGCTTACTAACGTCACTAAAAGCAAAAATAAAAATACTCCAAAGAAGGGGGAATGGAAGTTGTTTCGTGGTTTTGAAGCGGTATGGAAAATACATGTTTTTCTCATTGTTAGATATTTATTGTCCAGTTTGGTGAAAAATAACAATATTTTAAAAGAGACGGGCAAGGCAGATCAACCCAATTTGAAGTCTTTCTCACCGGGTGCATTAGGTCAGTTCAAGGAAACCAAATCAAGTAAAATTGCGGCAATATGATTCTTTAGCGCAAAAACTAACGGCATCAAGTAAGATAGTACGGCTTCAAACTTCTCCCGGCGGCAATATTGTGCTAATCAATCAATCAATTACTTTCGATTCGTTTCAAGCAAAGAAACATTCCAGCGGCGAATTGCATAGCATATTTTGTGACAAAATGGACTAAAATGTGTTAAATTAAAGCCCATCTACACGTACGATACGACTAGTCGTTCATTTGCCACGAACTGATGAAGATTGAGAGTGGCGTCAGTACTCGTTTAATTAACTCGCTTTTACTCCCCAGAATGACAATCGCGTATATACACGGCTGTCTGGTCGTATCGTGTAAATATGCCTTTGGTAAAGCGTGCATTGCAATCAATTAGCAAAATTCGGACCCAATGGAAATGATAAATGCATGCGCACTATTAGTATAATGTTTTAACTATAACTGAGCACCGTCCATGTTTTACCCATTGAGCATGAGTTGAGTCCGCTTTTCCTAATTGAATCCAGACTTCGCTTCAGAATTGAGTCTGTATTATTATTATTATTATTATTAACAACTTTATTGGCATGACCTGTACAGGTATTGCTAAAGTATTAAGTATAGAAGTGCTATTAAGAGCACTGACTATCCTATTATAACAAGAACAAATGTTATGACTACGGTGTAGTTCATATTAAAGTTTCTCAAAAATATACAATATATAGTATAAACAAAAGAGTATATATGTTATAGTAATTAAAGGGTGTCCCCAGATTTAAGGCATCTGTCTCTAAGGCAGAAACATTTTGAAATAAAGCTAGAAAATAGCTCAATTATAACTAAATCATCGCATGACATCGCATGCGTCAATAAGTTTTGTTTTGAATCCGTTGTAATGTTCATCTGAAAAATATTTTTTAATATATTGTTTGCATTGTTCCTAATGCTACTATAACTTGGACACTCGAATGCAAAGTGAAATTCGTCTTCAACCGCACCAGTGCCGCAGGTTTTACAATATCTTTCATCACGAGGTATATTTTGGTAACGGCCATATTCGATCAATAATTTGTGATTACTAATTCGGAATTTTGTGAACATCCGTCTCTGGGATGGATTTTTTATGGTAGTTAGATATTGTTCCAATTCATATTTTTTTTTAAATTTACAGTAAAATGATAGTTTTGTGGAATTGGTTATTTGTTGGTTCCAATGTGAAATATAGTTGTTTTTTATGTTGTCTAGTATTAAATTTATTTTCTCATTTTCGATAAAATTCCCTAAATCTATTGGTTCCTCAAGTGTGGGATAATGGGCTTTAAGTGTTTTAACAATGTTAGAGTAAAACGATTTTTTGCCGTTCATGTATAGTTCTTTCGAGCTGTGGAAAGCTTGTTTTACTATAGACGAATCTGGTCTAGTCGTCAGCTTTTACAAACTGAGTCCAGTCTTCCTTTTGTTAATTGAGAGCAGTTCTCGTTTATACTAATTAGATAGCTTAAGATCTACGACGTCGACGTCAGCTAGGACGTCAGGGCTAAGCAGAGGACTGAGACTAGGACGTCGTCCTAAATAATTAAACTTCCACTTAGGATTCACGACGTAGACATTTAAACTATAAATATTTACATTCTTTTGAAAATGAAATTAAAAGAGACGTGTGAATCCACTACCGTACGTTTGTTATGCTTTTGTATCCACGACGGTAAAACTCTTGTTGTGACGCTGTCGACATTTGATGGACGACGGGCAAATTGAGGGAGACACGTGCACACCTCAAAAACTATTACTAATTTACTTGCCGCCCTAAATATTTGACGTCGTAGTGATTCTTAGCTATCGACTTATTTAGGACGATGTCCTATTCCCAGTCCTCTGATCAGCCCTGACGTCCTAGCTGACGTCGACGTCGTAGATCTTAAACTATCTATTATCTCCACTCCGCGAAGAATCAATTAGTAAAATGCAGACCCAACTCAGCGGTTAGTGAAACGTGGACAGGACCTAATCGGCAAAATCGCGGACTTAACTGAATCAGTCAAAACGAGGACTGGACTCAATCAAAATGATTGGTAAAACGTATATTGAACTCAATCAGTTAAGCGCAGTCTGCACTTTACTAATTATGTCCAGTCTGCACTTTACTAATTGAGTTCAGTCCACCTTTTACTAGGGATTTGACTACGAGTACGACTACGAGATTCGTCAAGCTAAACGCATGCTGTATGCTTACGCCATTCCGTACTGACGCGAAAAAGTCGTAGCCGTCGCCCATCTGAGAACGAAATTGTGGAGAACTCTCGTAGTCCTCACGACGACTTTTCAAAAAAAACAAAGAAAGTTGGCTTTTTTTTTGTTTTCCAAAAATAATTTGTAGCATTTATATAGCGTTTATCCGTCGCAAATAATATATTAGTACTAAATATCTGGTCTGTTTTTAATGTTATGACTTATTTACACGTTTTGTAGGGGATTTTAGTCTGCAGGAGATTTAGTTTTTGAAACTTTTTCTCTCGTTGTTGGTTTCCTGTTATAAAAGCAACATTTGAATGGAAACGAAAACGACTACGGTAATTTCCTCGCACGCGATCAAATCTCGTACTCGTAGTCAAATCTAAAGCTCTCTACTAATTGGGTCTAGACCGCATTTTCTAAATGTGTTCAATCCACCACTTCGGCGGTAAAACGCACGTGTAAATTCCAAGGGTGTCACGTGGTACAAAATGTAAACATTGCGGACATTCGCTCTGTTGTGTAACAGGAGTTAAAGGAGCAGTATCACGTTGTGCGCATCCCTGCTGCGCATCGCAAACTTGAAATTCTACACTTGTATTTTTTCAAGTTTTTAAATCCAAGATGGCGGCCGCACCTGGTGCGACGCACGGGGGAAAGCGAAGGAATTCAGGCAGAAAGAGAAAATACGAACGTTCTAACAGCGCACAATTAGTTTGGAATTGTCAACATAAACAAATTTATTTGTCGTTGACGATTTTTAAATCGTGGAAGGACGCGAAAAATGAGGCTGGATACGGTTCTAGTACTGAGAGTGAATTTGCTGCTCATTTGTTGTCATTAGAATACCGCAGAAGGTGTGTAGAGTTTCATTATCTTTTATTTTGCTTCAGTAGTTTTGGACCTTTTATAGAGAATATGATTCGCATACCCTTTAGGTCAGATGTTGATGTTTCGAAGCAACGAAAAGATAGAATGCAAGCAGAGAACGCGAACGCAAATATGGTGTCAAATATGCAAGGCAAGCACAGTAAAAATTTACATAAATATTTTACAGTATTCAACGTGTGATGCCATGGGGTCCAAAATAAATTAATAAATCGCGATTGATTTATTTAGGCGACGTGGAAACCTCTACCCCCATGTAAGCTGGGGCATGATTTTGCCCCTAGTATCTCCAGTTGTTAACAAAGGACAAAATATCTCAGACTCTGACTCTATGGAAGTAGATCAACATCATGAGGGAATGAGTGGCAATTTGTTGGAGTGTGATATATCACCCCACAAAAGGTATATATATATATATATTATTATTATTATTATTATTATTATTAAATTGAAACCACATTGCAGCCAGAAGCTGAATTGCGTGGAATACATATTATCACATGCACTACATATAAATATATTATTAATACAATATTATAAAACCCACCCACGATCGAAATTCGATTAAAATAAGCATCCTACAAACTTCCTACACATAGCAGGGATAAAAGAGTTATAAAAGCGGTTCGTGCGTGTAACGTACATATTAAAATACCGATTCGTCCTGAAAGAATAATCAGTCTCGTTCTTCGGGGGCAGCAGATGATGAAGTTTATGCATTGGATCCTTGATGATACTCGTAAAGAGTTTGTCACACACGTCCTCTCTTCTTTGAAATAGAGTAGGCAGTCTATAATACTCAAGGGCCTCACAATATGTCATTTGAGGAGATAAAATTTTTAGCACACGTTTCTGGACAGTCTCAAGTTCGTCTGCCAAATACTTTGGGATGGAATGATGGAAGGCTTGCGCACAATACTCGAATACAGGCCTGATCACTGTACAATAAAAGTTCAAAACATCTTTGACATTTACGCCTGCCCGTTTCAATAATACTATAAAATAGAGGCGTTTATTAGCTTTCTTTATACTCTCTCTGATGTTATCTTTCCACTGAAGTGCGCCTGTCATAACAAGACCCAATATTTTTGCACTCTCAACTATAGGCAATGCTTCTCCACCCACCAGTACAGGATCAAAATATTGTTTAATTTTTTTAAAATCGATTCTCAGTTCTTTACATTTCTCAGCGTTAAGAGATAGCCCATTTGCCTTCCGATCTATCTTCCACAACATCAACTGCGACTTGAACACGGCTCTCTGTGTCCTTACTAACTACTTCAGCAACTGTTGTGTCATCAACAAACTTCCACCTCGATATATCACAAATATCAAGATCGTTTATCATTAAACAAAATAGCCAGGGCCCTAATTTTGTACCTTGAGGGATACCGGAGAGTACGTCACCCCACTCCGAATAACAGTCATTGGATAATTTCACTCTCTGCTTTCGATTCATCAAAAAATCGATTGTCCCGCGAGCAACCGCACGTGGAATAGCTAAATTGGAAATTTTATCAGCCAGTAAAGCATGATCGATAAGGTCGAATGCTTTTCTATAATCGAACAGGATGACTTTGACAGCAGAGCCAGTGCCATCAGTAGCTTGCGACCATTCATGGATCATAGATATAACAGCGAGAGTAGTTGAACTTCTTGGTATTACTCCATATTGACTTGGATCGATTATACTCATGATAGCTGGAGCAATGTATTTTTTAACAACACAGTCCTCGGCGATTTTCGAAATAGCGGCAGTAAGTGAAATTGGTCGTAACTGCTTACAAATGTCGCTAACGGGCTTAGTTTTTATGAGGGGCACAATGTTGGCAAGCTTCCAAGATTTAGGTAGTTGTTGTTCGGCATAGCTGCTGTTTAGCACAGCGCATACTGGCTGTGCGAGGATTTCAGCATATTCCTTAAGAGCCCAATTGGGAATTTCGTCAGGACCTGACGCCTTTCCACGATTAATTGCTTTCAATAAATGAAAGACTTCCATTCGTTTACTTGAAAAGAGGAATAATTATCAAAGGGGGGAAGGGTTGACAGTGGATTGAAGGAGTTCATGGGCTCCAAAAAGGCGTTATTAATTAAATTCGCAATGTCAGGACGTTGCATATTCTCGATATCGTCTAAATGAAGTTGACTACATAAGTCATCGGAGCCGGTTGTAGGTACCATACCAGCAATCTGCTTCACCTCCTTCTACCATCTCTTCGGTTTGGTCGATTTAAGATTCTTTACTTTTGAAGAGTAGAATTTCGCCCGGCATGTCTTTCGCTCGCGGTTAACCCGATTCCGGTAATACTTGAACTGAAAGGTATTTCCACTGCAGAAGGCAGCTTGACGCTTCCTTATAAGCTCTTTAAATTCTGCAGTAATCCATGGAGGATCGTGTACATGCAAAGCCGTTTTCTTTATTGGCATAATGGTGCTAATACCGAGACGTACTAACTCTTCGAAATACTGGAGTTTCATTTCGCATGTGTCAAAATGATTCAGAGAGGACCAATCGATAGATGTAAGGTATCTTCCAAGCTCATGCCTTTTACTAGATCGTAAATCTCTCCTAGAGATAATTCTTCTACTGCATGACTTGGGTTCTCTTTTGCAAGGATTGACAATCACAACATTATGATCTGAAAGACCAAATGGCGGAAATTTTTCGACAGAGTTCTTATCATAAAACGAATGTAAGTTGGTTATTATTAGATCCAAAGTCTGGTTGGCCTTGTGGAAACGTTAACAATCTGTTTGCAACTGGGGTTAATATCCGATTGCATTTTAACCGATTAAAGTCGCCTGCAAGAATAAACCCACAGCCAGGATAGGTGCTTTCAATAGTAATCAGTGATGTGGAGAGAAATTGGAGACTGTGTTAATATCCGATTGCATTTTAACCGATTAAAGTCGCCTGCAAGAATAAACCCACAGCCAGGATAGGTGCTTTCAATAGTAATCAGTGATGTGGAGAGAAATTGGAGCATTTCATCATCATTAGCATTAGGTGGATGGTAAACGACACCAAGTATCAAGCAGGAAAACCCGCGAGGAAGTCTACTTGGACGAAAATAGACCCACAGAACTTCGTAATCTGTATGGTGGAGATTATTCAGAGGCTTATAAAATATCGTGTTCCTGATGTACACCCCAACCCCTCCGTGGGAACCCACACTGCGGTTTTTATGAACAAAATTATAACCTGGAATACAGTGGCGTGCTGGGTACTATTTTTCAGGGGGGGCCAGTTGGCTGTCAACCAATCTGCGCCCCTATAATGTTACGCTTGATAAACGAGGGCCGAAGGCACGAGCCGAGCGCCGCAGGTGCGAGGTTTGTCTAGGGGGGTCCGGGGGCATGCCCCCCAGGAAAATTTTTGAATTTAGAGTCTCTGAAATGCCATTTCCTGGACTTTGGGGGACGATTTGACAGAAATCTGATGGTCAGGAAACGGCATTATAACGTGTCGAAATTTGCAACCCACGCATATGCATTTTAAGGTTTCCTTGCCTGGCTGCCAAAACAGCGCGTTTCAGCATTATTTCATAACTTACATTACTCATTACAACTTTACGTTATCATAACTTCAACTATCTAATTTGCGCCGCTCTCGTGAAGCATAATAAAGGGCGTAATATAAGGGCATAATACCAGCAAAAAAGGGCATAATTCCCGTGATCTCTTCCAAACCTGACCAATATTTCGGTGATGAGACATTGCGTTTGATCACTGATCATGTTCCTATATAAATGATTTCGTGTGCGCCGTGAAGTAGCAAGGGCTTAATAGACAAAATAGTCTGTAATTTAATATATCACTTTGTCGTTTTCTTGGCGGAGGTAACTATATTTTTGCGAATGCGTTTTTTCCCACCCACTTTCAAAATTCGGCGCGGGATCGGCGCCCTTAGCAAATACGGCTTAATAGACAAAATAGTCTGTAATTTAATATATCACTTTGTCGTTTTCTTGGCGGAGGTAACTATATTTTTGCGAATGCGTTTTTTCCCACCCACTTTCAAAATTCGGCGCGGGATCGGCGCCCCCTTTTCATTTCTGCGCCCCCCAAGAATTGCCAGCAGGGGGGGCCGTGGCCCCCCGGCCCCCCCTGCCAGCACGCCACTGCTGGAATATCGAGGCAGGAATCTGAGATACGGTCGTTTAACCATGTTTCCGTTATACAGGCAAGGTCAGGACTCTTTTCTGTGACAAAACAACTCACTTCATCAATTTTGGGAGCTAATGACATCGTATTTGTCAATAGTAGTTTCGGAACGTAGAAATAGTCATTAGCATTGGAAATAACAGTTTTATTAATGTTAATTTGAATTTTATTATTTAAATTACGTTGTCCGCGATGAATTGAAGTAGGGCGACCTGGTAGGGAAAAATCATGTTCTAGTAATAATACTGTAAAAACCTCATATTGGCTTTCCATTTGTCCTTGCGAAAACCCTCCTCAGTCTGGTTGATTCTAGCGCCATGTTTATTTCGTCGCCACGTCGATTTCTTTGATGGTGTTCTATGGGTAACGCTGTGATGGTTTGTGTCGTTTTGCATTGTCGTTGCTGTTCTTGTCCGAAATTTCCGTATATTTTGGGAATTGACTTACTTGACCAGCATGTTTTTGAGGCTCCTGCTTATCAACTTGTTTTGGTGGTATTCGAGGGTTATAGGTGGTAATTCTTTAGATGTGATATATTTATTAGTACAGGTATTCTCTTGAGTCGAAGGCGCGTGTTGATTTCTAATGCAATTAGTACTAAGTGTCTCCATAATAATGCAGGAATGATCATGACAAAGCCCATTGTCAGTTTCTTCACTCTTTTGTTCTAACTCGTGTAGGTTTAGTGTCTGTTCGAGTTGTAAGATTTTTGTTTCGGCAACCGTTAGCTCAGATTCAAGTTGCTTGGTTTTATCTTGTTCATCATGCAGTTCCCTTTCAAGACGCTTTAATTGAGTATCATAACAAACATTGGAAAGCCACTCAGACCGCAAATTTACCAGAGATTGTAATGCATCATTACGACTCATTACAATGTCATCATTTAGATTCGATCCTATTATGTTATTGTTTTCCTCATGACGTTTTTGCAATCCGGAGGTGTTTTGGTTGTCCAAATTTGAATATTCGACAGCTTTAGGCGAATATTGAATCGTATGTTGGTTTTTCAACAACTGAAACTCTGCCCTAAATACATCGAACTGTTGGTTAATAATGTTTAATTTACCAACTACTTTATCAAGGCAATCTTCAACGTTTTTAATGCTATGTTTGTTATCACGAATATCTTTCTCAGTAATTGTTACATCGAGTTTAACGTCCTCCAATTCAACAAGCATTTCATTGCTTGTGGAAGGGAATTCGCAATAGTTGTCGCTTTTGCTTGACTGTACAGGATCGAAATCATTACATAACATTGTACACAACTTAGCTGTTATCAGGTTCCTGTCTCTGCCTTCTATTTCCAACACTTTCTTGGATTTGCTCCAGGATATTGAGCTATAACCATCACTGTATTTTTTTCTATCATTGCCTGGTGAAGTCCATACGCCGACAAAATCAA
>CACRXK020010748.1:0-17242 GCA_902702795.2 Paramuricea clavata | reverse complement strand
GGAATCATTGTTATATTCGGTGGCAATTCATGGCAATAGAATCATATTGTTTGACCAGGCAAAAGATTAGTTAATTAAAGATCTAGCACACCAAACAATAATTATATATTATTTTATTAAACATATTCTTATGTGCATTATTAATTTTCATTACAAATTAGATTTATTCAACATTTAAAAAGTTTAATTTAAAAATATATACAATATTATATTACTATTACAGGCCATCAATAAGTATTCTTGGTCTCATACCCATGTTTTATTTTGTTAATTGCATAAGGGTATTTTCGGGTTGTCCCAAATTATACAAGTGAAACACGCACATAGCTATCGCTTTTAATAAAAGAGATATTTGATGTCATATTTACTTCAATATATTTTATTGAAGCTATGCCTGGCTATAATTAGCTAATATTTCCAGTGGTGGCACCAGCAGTGGGGACATCCCCCCCCCTTAAAATATTTTTCAAACCAAGAATATTTATTAAATATGGCCTAATAAATAAATTAAAATTAACACTCACACAACATTCACACATTATAAGTCCTACACAAAGTTACTTAATGAATTTAATATCATGGCAATTGTGCCAATTATGTTGTTCTTGAACAACTGTCTGAGTGGGTTTTTGCTTTATTTGGGCACACAATTTTTGTATGCCCTCTTTTAAAACATATCCAGCATACCATTCCTAGTAAATGTAACAAAAAATTTTAATATAGAGGGGCCACAAAAAATTTTTGACCAGTGAAGGGGGGGGGGCAGAAAATATTTTGAACATAAAGGGGGGGGGGGAAATAAAATCTATGGAATAGTTTGTAACATGCAATATCAAAAGAGTGATGGATATATACAGTATACATACATTGAACAGTAATGCCCAATATATTGAACCTCAATATACATACATTGAACAGTAATGCCCAATATACAGGGCTTTCAGTTTTGTGTGAGGCTCTGGCTAATGGCGATGAAGCTATGGCGAAAGGGAAAAGCCTAACAATCATTCCTGTACATGGATTACATATTTAACATGGATTATATATATATAAACGTAAAAGCTCTGGCGAATTTGGGTGGGGTTGAATGAAAAAGTCTGGCGAAATTCGCCGTTCGCCGGCCTAAACTGAAAACCCTGAATAGATTGAACCTAAAAGTTTTGTTCTAGGCACTGTATATGGAAATTGTCATCCTCATCATCACCAAAGAATTTGTCTAAAGGGTCATGCACTGCATTTGCAAATGCAAGATTCAATTGACAGTTGTTGTCCTGCTTTTAACACAGTGGACCTCTTTCGCATGTTCTGTTTCTGCATGTTGTTGACAGTCAGTCTCTTCTGCCATCTCTTCAATATACAGTAATGCTTCCACCAGACACAAAAGTATTTTTTTCAATTAGTAAAAGTAGGTCTGATGTGTGGGTTTTTTGTTTGAGGACCGACAACTTTTCAGGTATAAAGTCTGAATTATCTACTTGGCTATCGTTTTCAATATTTACAATATTCTTTATTTTCAATATTTACAATATTCTTTACATCTGCAAGTAAACTGAGTATGAGGGCAGGAAAAATGGTTACGAAATTGACTTAGAGTAATTGAATTCAGAATTGGGGTGGAGGGGGGGGGCTATGAAATATGTTGCCTCAATAAGGGGGGGGGGATAGTTTGTTAGAAAAATAAGGGGTCATGAAAAATTTTTGCTATTCATAAAAATTTCCACCAGCCCCCTACCCGGCATTAATAATGACTTGTCCCTTAGCAAAGAATGTAAATCATGCACACTGTTACATATAACACTTTAATTAACTCGCACCAATGACCTGAGCAAACCGTTGTGTAACTATTGTTGGTATTAGCATCCGGTCTCAATACTAATTTCTGGCTTTTGCCCTTTATCTCATACATATCAGCACTAAAGTGATCTGAACACAAACAACTACTTTTCACAGGAACAGACTTCACTGGCGCGTGTTTATTCATATACTCAACCCATATGCTGTACAATTCTGGATGCTTCTTTGCATCAGGAATGCTTAAATATGTGAAGGGAAAAAATTCAATAACAATATGCTTTTATAAATACAAACAGGCCTATAAAATACACTGTACAGTAGGTAGGAAAAACGCACACGAGAACATCACAAGGAACAATGGAAATATAATATTTGAATGAAACAAACTGCATGCAAAAACCTCAGAAAAGAAGCCATAGTCGAGAAAAGCTGGTGACACATGCACGTGAACAAAACATAAACTACCGTTTGCTTTACATTGTCATTTGCAGAAAAAAACTTCTCGAATGATAGCACAAAATAATATTTCCTTACCAGTGACAGTGTGAATACAGTCCCGGTCTTTGTCAAAGGAGTTGTGACGACCATAAACCGAGCAAACGCGGCATGTTGACAAAATATAAAGTTGTGAAACTTGATAGTTTAATAATTACACAGTGTATACTTTTTGCATCCAGGGGGGTGCGAAAACAGGTGGCGTTAAAAAATATTATGTGGTCAGTGGTAAATCGCCCGAAAATAGTGGACGCGGAGCTCGAAATCCGCCATGTTTTTGCGGACACTTTTTTGTTTGACGAGATATGGGAGCACGATCTCCAGATATATATAGTAGAGCTCAGTGTCGGGGGCCCTTAGTTATTGCCCTAACCCTACCCTATGTTCGTTACGCCACTGTCTAATCACCGCCTAATATATGTGCTATATATGTCATACAGTGATTATGAAGACTTTCTTGTAAATAAATATAAATATTATCTAGTTTTTCAGTATATATAACTCCTCCTAGTGTAGTATAATACTGTTTTAGGAGTATTTCATTAAAGCATGGTCTATGGCATAGGCTAGGTCATAAGGTCATTTAATGACCTCTCAACTCTCACGCATTCGGCGTGAGTCTCCCGCAATTCGCTTCAATCTCACGCTCTCACGCCACGTTTAGTAAATCTCACGCATATAGCAGTTTCATAGTATTTTTTTCAATAATATAATATTGTATTCTTAAATGCACATTATTAATCATCATACGGATCGCGAGTCGAATATATAATCGCGTGTTCTTGTTCCAGCATATACGGCCCGACAATTTGCCCGCAATTTGGATACAAAATAGTAGATATAGGTAAATATGGCGGACAAAAGGCAGAATCAGTCCGAGCAGAATTCTATATGTAAATTATCAAAGCCAAATTAAAGCTGATTACTGTATGTCACAGAAATACAGTTATTGTAACTAAAGTGCCTTGTCTTAAAGGACGTTATGAAGCAATGTATTTCATTAAAAAAACCTCAACTCTCATGATAATGTACGAAATGCCATTTCAGACCCCCGGACGTTTACAATTATAAAAGGTGCATGTCATCCACATCCCCAATCTCACTCTTAACTTCTCTGCAAAGTTGAGAGGTCTGTCATTACATTGCCTGAAAATTTGGGCAAGCTTTCAAGAGTTCCCTTCATGAAAGTATCTGCTCCACATATATGTTTATGTTCATCCAGGGGCTTAGGATGTTTGATAATTTTGAAATTTATAGTCTCTAAATCGCCGGAAATGGCATTCTCAGTTTCTTCTGTACCTCTTTTGTGAGGCCTATACTATTTATAAGTTTATTTTTACTGGTTTAAGTGGTTTTAGAAATCCTTGCAATTTCCTTTAATTTTAGTATTTTTCCTTGCCATTTCCTTGTAAAACGCATTTCCTTGCAAATTCCTTGCAAGTCTTGCAAGGTTTTGCAAGGAACAGCTGGGAAATTTGTTGCGCATGCGCCAGATTTCTATTGAAATTTGAAGATTTCCCCGAAGAAATATTAGGAGATGTTCGTTTGTATATTTTTGAATAGTTTTGTATAAAGATTAAACAGGCGTTTAATCTTTATACTTTTTTTGCTTGAAACAAAGACAAAGTAAAATGTACTCTACGTTTCCAGTGTATAGAATATCTCGTTTGAACAGAAATAGAACTTTATAATCTTGACACAAACAAGAAGACATTTGACACACTAAATCTGTAGTCATGCCTGAGGTATAAAAGCCAATCGTCGCGAGCTTATTAACAGCCTTGTCAAACGCAAAACAAGTACAAATTTGGGTTGAAACAGAAAGAAGTTCAATGTTAATACAACTAACATATATTCTATACAAATACGGGTGCTTTAAAATGTTTTCAATTGAATTTTCAAAGCTTTTATCTATCGCTATGATAATCAAACTGTGAAAATGCCGTAGTTTTGTTGACGCTTGCGAATGCAAAATAACTTCCCGTAAACAGAACATTTCTACACAAAACTCTCGCTTAGTCTTCTGATGCACTTGTACGTTCGGTTCTATACTAGTTAAACAAGGAAAATATTCAAGAAACACTGGTAAATTATCGTTGTCAAAAAACATTTCAGTGCTGAGGCAGTACAAGGTCTCAAGGGCAAGGTCAAGTTGTCGATTTCATTACATTTTACAGTACTTCGAATGTTTTCGAACTCTTGCTTCATACAAGAGCAGTAAACGCACGCATTTCAAAGCGAAATTAGACGCAAAGGGGCAATTTTTCAACAAAATTCATTGTTAAATTATGCTTCCTATGTGCCTTGGGAGCAAAAAAATATGATTTTAAATTTGGAGGAATCGGTAATTTTTTTTGCAATTTGGCCTGGTATTGCACCCTACCTATGTAATGACTGTGCTGTAAAAGTAATCAAATATACTATTTTGAATTTCCCTTCATTGAAAGGATCTACTATTGTGGACTAAACTAAATTTTAATCAGCATACAAGGCTGCAAACAACAGCCAAGAATTAGCTGGGTAGTTTGTAAACTTTAAAAATAATTGGACCTCAAACTTTGATCCCCAAAAGTAAACAAATGGCCAATACTGCGAACATAATCCAAGTTTTGACCACTAGGGGCAATTTTTAGATGTAAAAAAACTTGTTTAAATTACATATCAAACAAAGGCAAAACAAAATTTGGTATTAATTTTTTGGAGGAAACGTCAAGGTTTTTTGCTATCCGCGCACGCTTCTACACCCCCTCCCCCAGGATCCTCTCTATCAGAAAACAGTTTACTGCAGAAACTATGCTTTTTTATCGGGAAAATTTTTACTTTTCTCAAAAGAAAAATTTATAAACACGGAAACCTTAAATATTTAAATAATTTTCATACCTTTTTGGGATTGCAAAAAGCAAAATTTGATTCATTATCACACTTTTTAAAATATATGTGACAAAGTTGCTTCGAAATCACTATCACGCAGTAGCATGTTTATTTACCCTCATCCTTTTGACCGAATAAAGTTTATCTTTTTGAAAAGCTATTTGTTTTATAGCTCTTGGTTAGCAGTTTACGTTCATGTCGATTTTGGCACCCATGAGGCCAACAAGTTATGGCAATCGGCGAATGAAAACTGATATTCGAAGAGCACAAAAGCCAACTCCTAGCTATGTAACTTTATCGCCTGAATTTTGAATCAATCCACAATTAAATTTCTGGTAATGTAGATACTTTCCATACTAGAGATGTTAGTGAAGTTTTTCCAACAATTTAATTTCCTTGATCGCCGTCTTAAAAATGCAAAATCATCAGTTGAAATTTCACTCGTGTTGTTTTTTCAAATTTTCGAATTTTTGTAAAATATCGCGTGCGCCAGCAATTTCTCTGCACAGCGACAACAGCTGGGAAATTTGTTGCGCATGCGCCAGATTTCTATTGAAACTTGAAGATTTCCCCGAAGAAATGTTACGAGATGTTCGTGGTTGTTGTATATTTTTGAATGCCTGTTTAATCTTTATACTTTTTTTGCTTGAGACAAAGACAAAGTAAAATGTACTCTACGTTTCCAGTGTATAGAATCTCGTTTGAACAGCAATAGAATATTAACAAACAAGAAGACATTTGACACGCTATTTAAAATCTGTAGTCATGCCCGACTGAGGTATAAAAGCCAATCGTCGCGAGCTTGACAGCCTTGTCAAACGCAAAACAAGTACAAATTTGGATTCAAACAGAAAGAAGTTCAATATTAATACAACTAACATATATTCTATACAAATACGGGTGGTTTGAAATGTTTTCAATTGAATTTTCAAAGCTTTAAATTTTATCTATCGCTATGATAATCAAACTGTGAACTTGATGCCGCAGTTTTGTTGACGCTTGCGAATGCAAAATAACTTCCCGTAAACAGAGCATTTCTACACAAAACTCTCGCTTAGTCTTCTGATGCACTTGTACGTTCGGTTCTACTAGTTAAACAAGGAAAATATTCAAGAAACACTGTTAAATTATCGTTGTCAAAAAACATTTCAGTGCTGAGGCAGTACAAGGTCTCAAGGGCAAGGTCAAGTTGTCGATTTCATTACATTTTACAGTACTTCGGAATGTTTTCGAACTCTTGCTTCATACAAGAGCAGTAAACGCACGCATTTCAAAGCGAAATTAGACGCAAAGGGGCAATTTTTCAACAAAATTCATTGTTAAATTATGTTTCTTATGTGCATTGGGAGCACAAAAATATGATTTTAAATTTGGAGGAATCGGTAAATTTTTTTGCAATTTGGCCTGGTATTGCACCCTACCTATGTAATGACTGTGCTGTAAAAGTAATCAAATATACTATTTTTAATTTCCCTTCATTGAAAGGATCTACTATTGTGGACTAAACTAAATTTTAATCAGCATACAAGACTGCAAACAACAGCCAAGAATTAGCTGGGTAGTTTGCAAACTTTAAAAATAATTGGACCTCAAACTTTGATCCCCAAAAGTAAACAAATGGCCAATACTGCGAACATAATCCAAGTTTTGACCACTAGGGGCAATTTTTAGATGTAAAAAAACTTGTTTAAAGGATAATGGCAATAGATTTTTTTATTCCTGATATTGGTAAAACTGGACCCCCTGATTACGAATATGCTATTAGTTTTCATCAAAAATGCTTTGTTCTCGAGTTATTTCACCGTAAATATTCAGTACGTCCGCCATCTTGGATCGATTTTCAAAAAATTATCTTTTGGGTCACATGACCTGTGTGACGTCAAGAGCAGGGTAGAATCAAAACAACAAATATATTTTATTAGGCGCATATTGCGACTTCGTACTTCTAGTGAAAAATTTGGCGCTTTTTGATTACTCGGATGGAAAATATCCACGATACCAAGTAGATAAGGTATTACCTTATCAATTTGAACCTAAACTGGGCTTAGAAACAAGCGATAGCGGTGACGAGAGCGACTCCGAAGAACAGAGTGAATCGTCTGACGAGGAAATCACCATGTGTTTGAGGTCGAAAATGCTTGGCGCATTGCACATTGAAGCCAAATGATATTGAATTGTTTTGTTGCCACGATAAAGCGTTAGAATACGATGAATAAGATGTATGATTGAAGGAGGCTGAAATACAGGGGGAGAAGTGCTTGACTGCCTTTACAACACTGTCAACACATGCAGAATTCAAAGCGAACATGCTGTCGGAAGGGCTATTAAATAGACGTTTGTCGCAATCTTGAAGATATTAAACTGGCCTCTGGATGACAAAGATTTGGACAAGATACACAAAATTTATAGACTAGTAGCTTACCAACGATGTTCGCGTTGGGTATTTCAGATTTTGGGGAATATTAAGAACAGAAGGCCACTTCCTGCGTGTGTTTACACAATAATAGACAATTGCCATTATAGAGTAATTTTAAAACTAGGCAAGGAGATGCAAATTATAAATCACCACAGCTAGAAAGAACATACTAAAATGAGTAAAATTGCAAAGTTTAGTTGCGAAATGTTGTAAAATGCAGAACATATAGCCTTGCAAAGTTCGCAAATTTTGTATACTTTTGTATTGCGTGCGGAAATTGCTACATTTTCGGCCCAAATGTGGTAGCAATTTCCGCACGCAATACAAAAGTATACAAAATTTGCTATGTTTTCCGCATTTTACAACATTTCGCAACCAACATTTGCAATGTTACTCATTTTAGTATGCTCTTTCTAGCTGTGGTGATTTATTTGAATCTCCTTGTCTAGTTTTAAAATTAGTCTATAATGGAATTGTGTATTCGAGAGCGGTTTGGGGCTTTGAGAGATTGTGTGAATGTTCATTTATTCAAATTTGGCTAAATCTATGCTCTTAATAATAACTCTAGTATGTGCCGATTACATGAAGCATTTTCAAGCTTGGGGATAAACTCGTTTACTGTTGACAGCGTTGGAATTTGTTCAATAAAGTAGCCCTCGGCCTGGGGTGCTCGAAACAGGTTTGAAATTTAATTTTAACCTCGTTTTTGAACTCAGCCCTTTGGCTGAATTTTTTTGTTTAATAAAAGTTTCACAAAAAGACAGAGCTGCCATTTCTGCGTAGTATTAAAACAAAGCTGAGTGAAAATCCAAGGTTGAAGATGCTCTAATTCCTCTGATGCAATCAGCTTTATAATGTGCAGCATGCAACCCCAATTTTCTACAACAAATGTTATTATAATTTGCATGCAATTGTCCTATTATCTAATAAAGTGCAGTGGTGTATATATTAATGCTTTATTAAAATTTAGTTTATAAACAAAGTTGTTCTCTCATTATTTATATCACAAAAACATCAAAACGATTTTTACACGCGAATTGCAAAGAATCAAAACATATTCTCAGTCATTAATGGTGTTTATTTATGCGATATTATTCCTGTTGATGTGGTCATAGCCGTGATCACCGAGAACAGTAAATATAAAGTCTACAAAGTAGGCGAGCATATTGTCATATTGACATAGTACCAGACTATGCCTATGGTAATCATTTATAATCAAAGCGCTTTTACCGCCGAAATCAACGCGTTTATTTTAAAAACACAGCTGAAACACACAGTAGAGTAGTAGCGCTAAATTTTTACGCAGTTATACAAAAAAATTTGGAGTTTATTCGCACATTTTGGTCAAAATCTTCGTAGAATGTGTTCGCAAGCATACTATTTTATATTGACAATATTTGTTTCCCCTGCTCTTGACGTCACAAATTTATTCTCACATAAATTAGCATACCAGGTTTTTTTCAAGATGGCGGACGACTGTCGAAAGTTTTATGATATTTCTGAACAACTAAACGCGATAGACAAGTGAAAATACGTAATTAAGTATTCCGTAGGTATGTTTAATAGATATCGAGAATAAAAAAATTTATTGCCATTGTCCTTTAAATTACATATCAAACAAAGGCAAAACAAAATTTGGTATTAATTTTTTGGAGGAAACGTCAAGGTTTTTTGCTACCGCGCACGCTTCTACACCCCCTCCCCCAGGACCTTCTCTATCAGAAAACAGTTTTCTGCAGAAACTATGCTTTTTTATCGGGAAAATTTTTACTTTCTCAAAAAAATACTTCAGAAACACGGAAACCTTAAATATTTAAATAATTTTCATACCTTCTTGGGATTGCAAAAAGCAAAATTTGATTCATTACCACACTTTTTAAAATATATGTGACAAAGTTGCTTCGAAATCACTATCACGCAGTAGCATGTTTATTTACCCTCATCCTTTTGACTGAATAAGTTTATCTTTTTGAAAAGCTATTGTTTTATAGCTCTTGGTTAGCAGTTTACGTTTATGTCGATTTTGGCACCCATGAGGCCAACAAGTTATGGTAATCCGCGAATGAAAACTGATATTCGAAAAGCACAAAAGCCAACTCCTAGCTATGTAACTTTATCGCCTGAATTTTGAATCAATCCACAATTAAATTTCTGGCAATGTAGATGCTTTCCATACTTGAGATGTTAGTGAAGTTTTTCCAACGATTTAATTTCCTTGATCGCCGTCTTAAAAATGCAAAATCATCAGTTGAAATTTCACTCCTGTTGTTTTTTCAAATTTTCGAATTTTTGTAAAATATCGCGTGCGCCAGCAATTTCTCTGCACAGCGACAACAAATTTCCCAGCTGTTCACAGCGACAACAAATTTCCCAGCTGTTTTTGCAAGGACCAATATTTCCTTACTGCAGGGAAAAATCCTTGCAAGTGGAAGCACTGGACCTGGGCACGAGTTCAGGATGTAAACAAAAAAAACTTGGCAAAAGTTTTGCAAAATCATCATCGATCATGCAAATCAGACGATGCTTTTGTCCCAATGGCGAAAAAAATCATTACAATTTTGTTCCACGACTAGAAGATGTATCTTTGGCTTAGCATAGGTAATCCTACGTGCTTTATTTTTGTATTGATGTATTGAAATTTGTTTATTTTCTCCTGATCATTTCGCTATTAAATACGTCTTATATAATATAGGTATCTGAATGGTGGTGTGAAAGGGCATATCAATTGTTTTGTGACATGTCTGGTGAATTTCGTCGTTCTTGTAATTTTAAAGTATTAACGAAACCTCTTGGGAATTTCTTTGTATTTTTGCTCTTTCATCATGGCTGCGAATTCCAGTCGCTACCACATGGCTACCTTAAAAATAGTTCTTGTTGGCTCAGAAGCAGTTGGCAAAACGAGCCTATTAATTCGTTTTCATCAGAATACTTTTCCTAGCTTATACGTTCCCACCGTATTTGATTCGTATTGGAAAGAGGTCTCGGTCGACGGCAATGAATATGGCCTGCTTTTGTGGGATAATTCTGGCAACGACGACTACATTCGCTTGCGTCCACTCTCATACCCACAAACTGACGTCTTTCTCGTGTGTTTTGACATCAATAACAGGGAATCGTTTGTCCAGCTGCAAAATACCTGGCTTCCTGAGGTGAAACGATATCAACATGGAACCCCAATAATTATTGTTGGTAATAAGATGGATATAAGATCAGAAAGGTGTGTGAGCTTAATGCATTGACGCCTAACACTTTCCCTATACAAAAGTAACAAAACAAGAAAACCATGTTCTGGCTGGCATTTGATGGAGGGGGAGGTGAGGTGGTGCACCCCAACAGGTTGACCCCCACCCCAACAGGTTGAAATTTCCATGTACAAAATCCTTTATTTTAAAAAAATCAACAAAAAATCCTATATATACCTGACCATGATACTTACCACATTATTAGTGATGGCGATACCAGAATTTTTTCTATTATCTATTTCGAAACGTAAATAAACACAAAATTTCTATTTTCTATACCGGAAATGAGTACTTCAATTATTTGCTAGTATTGGTTACTTTTGATACCTGTTGGTCAGCGGGAAAAAAATATTACTGTATGTAACCTAAATAAAGCTATAAGTAAACCAAAAGCACAAAACATAATAAATATTTCTATACATGACTTTGCGCACCACATTTTGAATATTAAGAGTTATTTTAGTGGTTTATGAGTTTCTTATTCATTACCAATAATAGCCTGCGAACAGGCTCTCAAGCTGAATTGAGAGCCTGCATCGATGACTAATGAATTTGAATATCTGCCCCATAACGTTCGTTTTTCCAAATATGGAATGTCTATCCTTATATGGTGTTGTTTACAACTTTCGTGCAAACTAAATTTAGACCGTGCAAACTAAATTTAGACCGTACAGTTTATACTGTTTTTCGAAATATAAGATATTCAAGCAAAAGTTCAAATGTTTTAAATACTGTTTTCTCAAAACAGAACATTTTGTGCTTTGGGAAAGATGGCCAAGACCGATTTGATCAGTTAATGTGTTTTTTATGCATAGTGCTTCAGCAGTTGACATATATAGAGCTCAGCGGAAACATATAAGTTATAGCATCTGACCAATGAGAATTTTGCGTCACGATTTGAGACGCAGATATTCAAATTCATTAGTCATCGATGCAGGCTCTCAATTCAGCTTGAGAGCCTGTTTGCAGGCTATACCAATACCTAGTGAAGTTAAACAAATCGTCTAAAAAGGGTACAAGTATCAAATGATACCACATCAGTAAGCCCGCTGTGTGTGGTATTGTTGGTATCAAATACCGAGTACTTGGAATCGCCCATTACGATTCACTACTTGTATATACATGAACTGGTGGTTATAACTCGAAAACTGTCTCTCTGTAGCTCAGTTGTGTAGAGGGCTCCCCTAGGAATTGCAGGGCCGCATGTAGTTAGCCCATCAAGTAAGTAAGAGAACAAAGTACTGTCAGTATACTGTATACAGTATATGGTGTGGTAACAGGCTCAGCACGAGGCTTCATGCTGCAATGTTCGAAATCTGCTTTCAGTTTGAATTCCCGAATCCTAACAAACTGTGAATAACTTGTATTCTGACTAAATACACTACAAAATTTCAAACCTTAAGATAATGTTAATTGTAGATGGAAAGACACTTCAACTATTATTCAATCGAATTTTGATATTTACCCATAACCTAACATGGCAGTACCCTACACATGAATTTGTAGTTAGACAACTGGCCTCTGTAGCTTGGTTAGATGGCTGCACTGGAACTGTGTCTTACAGGGTCCTGCCAGGGACCTAGCTATATGTGCATTTTTAGCTTCTTTTCCGGCCATGTTGGGTCTAATAAATTAATTAATGTATATAAATTTTCAATCAATAATTTCCATCTTATACATACCCTTCAACTATTATTCAATCGAATGAGATGCCGACAAAATCTTGATATTAATTTACTCATATTTGTATGTAACTTAGCATGGCAGTACCCTACATGAACTTGTGGTTAGAGTTCGACAACTGGCCTCAGTAGCTCGGTTGGAGCACTGCACCGGTATCGCAGGGCCACAGGTTCAATTCCTGCCAGGGACCTATAGGTGCATTTTTCGCAGCTGTTCCTGGTAAGTCTAATAAATGTATTTTAATTTCCACTTGATAATTTCCATCTACAATACCCTTATTATTCAAGGAGTAGTATATTATATACAGGGATGCCGGAACTGGGGGGGCAGCTGCCCCTCTTGCCTTTTGCTAGGAGGGGCAAGGAGGGCAGAAGTGCCCTTTGAGTTGTAAAATACTACCTGATAAATTACATTTCCAGTGATGCTTTTTGGGCAAAATCATGAGGTGTGATCTTGAATGTGACCTGATTAAGTGCGTTTGCTTTCATTGGCAAGTCAACACATAATTGTATCGTAGGTTTATATCTTCACCAGGGTCTATAGAGGTGCCCTTTGGTGTACGTTTGCCCCCCTTGCCTTTTTATCGTTCCGGAGTCCCTGATTATATATAAATGAACTTGTGGTTATAGAGCTCCACAACTGGCCTTTGTACCTGTAGCTCAGTTGGTTGGGTTTACCATGCCCCCCCCCCCATACCCTTTAGCATCACCCCTGTTTACATGGAGTAAATGTATGTAATCCGCTGTAGAAAGCACAGACTGCCTGAACTTCAACGTTTTATTGATGTTTTTAATATATTTTCTCTAACACTAAAAGTAAAGACAAAGTTACTCCATTACAGACTTGCAGCGATTTATATTCGGAGTGTTTATAGACATTAGCTAGAAGATTAAAAAAATCGGCAATCTATTGAAATTGGGAATTTCATCGACATTCAGACCGGATTTTTTCTCCGTGTTTCATATCTGATGAGAATGGCCTAGCGCCAGCTGAGTTAATAAAATTGACACTTTTGAAGTGCAAGTCACTTCACTCACTTGACATTGTTTTGCGTACTAAAAACAGACAGATATATATTTTAGGATACGTGACATCTTCGCAACACTTATCTGATACCCAGTTTTACTTCAGCAAAGTTTGAAGTTGAACAATATTTTATCTAATGCTGTATATAATATTTACGTTTTTTGCTGATCTAAATTGTGAAATTACTGGCTATAAACGTAATTTTGAAAACGGCGCATAAAGCCGAATTTTTTACTCTAGCTAACACCCTGATATTTCACCAAATGATAAGTAGACGTCGCAAATCGATAAATTGCTGTCAGATGCGATGACTGATGGCTAATTTTGAGAACACTGGTGATTCTGAAAATAAACTTTGAAAATAAACAGCCTTAAGTTTTCACATTCATGCAAATCTAGTGCATGCTGTCATTTTTTGGCAATGGGTCAGTGATCAGCTTCTTGAGCATTTCTGCCAAGGTTTGTGTGCATTGTTATATTTTAATTAATTATTGTCGGTGCTAACTTGTTCACTGTCTACTTGGCGGTAACACTATACACACTAACTGTAATTGTAATTGTAATTTGTAACATTTTGTAACTCAGTATGAGACACAGGAACTGAAATTTACATTATTTTGTTTCTACTATTATTAAATAATACCACTAAAATACTGTAGTAGATTCTAGCCCCGTTTACACTACGCTCAATTTTTGGTACAGCACGGATAAAATTGGTATACCCGTACCACTTTTTTTGGTTCTTGGACTATCTATTTAGCTAAGCCCCGTTTACACTACGCTCAATTTTTGGTACCGTACCGCTTTTTGGTTTTTGGTCCTAAATAGGTAGTCCAAGAACCAACAAAGTGGTACGGGTACCAATTTTATTCGTGCCGTACCAAAAATTGAGCGTAGTGTAAACGGGGCTTCTGAAGTTTCCTATTCCGTCAGAAGATCCGCTCCAGAGTCTTATCCAGCATCTGAAAGTTTGGTGTCCAAATTGGCCATTTTGGGCCATCATAGCCATGGTAACTTAGAATAACAAGCTTTCGTTAGTAGGGATGCAACTACCTGAAAAATACAAGGAGAATTTCGACGTTTCGAGCGAAGGCCCTTCGTAACTTAGAAAATTACGTATACTTTTGTATTTGAGCGAAAACATAATTGCTACATTTTTAAAACCACTTATCTTTCTTTTAAACAACTCTGAAATTCCCTGAAGTAGCGATAGTAAGTGTATTCACATAAACTCTCCGCGAACGACTTGAATGTTTTACTGTGTTGGCGTGGTCATGAGCTGTGAAAATGAAGTAAATAACGTAGCAGTTTGAACAACTACTGCGTACTAGAATGCTCAAGGGAATGCAAATTACAGTCACCTTTGTCTTGGAGCCGAAGATGCTATTGTTGATGAGCACGTTCGATTCTCGTCGTTTTTTCCAAACTCTCTAAATTTAAACCCTTTGACGGAGGAGGGGACAGAGTATTCTAAAGGGCTAAAGTTGTAGTATTTTTGAAATAGAATGGTGCGAGTAGCCGGTGTCCCAGTTGATTTGGACCTCTGTAGATTTGGACCTCCGGTCCATTTGGACCCCCGATCTAGATATAACTAGCTGAAAATATAAGCAGAACTTCAACATTTCGAGCGAAGGCCTCAAACCTCCCGACAGACTGGGCCTTCCTTGAAAATGTCAAAGTTTTGTCTATATTTTCAGCTATAGCTAGTTGTATACCTTTAACACCGCACCTGTCTCTTATCGTCTACCCACACTGGCACCGACAGTTCAAGTCCTTAAAAACTTTTTTAATGTGAGATGTGAGCAATCTCCCATGAAGCACCTCAAAGGTTCATTGATCAATGTTACTGTATGTCATGATTTTTTAATGTTTTCGTTTTCTTTCTTTCTGGATTTTAGCCAGCTTGAGAATGCTGCAAATGACTTTGTATTACATGTGGAAGGCGTGCGTTTGGCTTTAAGAGAAGGTACTTATACTGTGGAATTTGTTAAATTATTAATAATGTACGTGAAAAATGATGCCAAACTAGCCTGCGAACAGGCTCTCAAGCTGCCACACATGCTATTCGGTGCCAAAAAATGTAATCCGTTTTATTCTAATTCATGTAATATAACCAATTCCACTTGATGAAATGTTCACTCATGTTCGTACTAAACATCAATATAACACCCGCTTGGCTTCTAAATCTTCATATTGCCTTCCAAAAATTCGAACAAATATGTTATTATTGGCACAGGCGCTACTGGCACGTTTCCAGTTTTCATGGCGTCTGAATTACTTACAGTATAATAGTAGAAATTTTCGCATATTTGCCAAAGTGAAATTTTTGAAAGAAAAATGGAATGTCTGAAAACGAAGCATCGTGCGAACGAAATAAAGTTTCCATTGTACTTGTACTTTCTTGGAGTCTAAATATACCCGCAACTAAGGTCTTCTCATCGAAAATTTGAAATGATTTAAATGAACGTTTTGAAAATAATGAGCGTGTGCATTCCAAAGGTAAGAATTACAGAATTCTGTTAAATGTATTTCGAAATTGGATGTATCTATCTACAGTGTAGCGTTCATTGAAACGCAATGTCGCATTGGAGGAATCTCGTGGGAGACAAAACAAAACAGTAATTAACATTTCTTAGATTTAAAAGATCAATATAAGATCCGGGTCGGATTTTGAAGGGAGATGTGAGGAGCTTTGTACCTGCCCTGAAGTAATTTTTACCTCTCCTAAAAAGTCTGCACCTGACTATGATTGTTCAGTTTACTCCCCATTGGGGGCTTTTCAAACTTTCGACAGTGCGTTCACAGACACTTCTCACATGAGTCGAGAACCGTATAGAGAGCGGTGTAAGGCGCTTGCTACGACGACTGCACAATCGAAGCCCATGCAGGAATGGTCAACGAATAGGTCAGAGTGAAAATTTGACTCAAACTTGACACTTTTGTACTGTATGTGTTGCTTAGGGTCCACACTTTGTAACATTTTTTTCTGTGAAATTAAAGAAGTAATAGCCATTAATTTCCGTGTCAAGTACCCTTTCAGTGCAATTTTCGAAATTAATTTTGTGCTAATGTGATGAAGGATGAAGTGGTACAGTTATAAAATACATTGACACATATGTACAGTACTGCAGCTACGTTATAAACCCGGTTAAATTTAAGCCCTGGCCTTAAACTTTCCACCTTCCCCAGCATATTCACCAAAATCGGGCCTTGAATACGATCACCTACAGTACTTTATTCGAAACAAATTCGAAAATTTGAAATCCCAGTTTTTACTATCCTGTCGATTTGCCTGGGCCTAGACTATATATAGAGCGAGTCTCTCTCTGCAATATCAGCGTTAAACAGGCTTTTAGCCAGAAGGGCGTCCTGAAAAAATGGACGCCTTTGGACGCCCAAAATCCTGGGGAAAAAGGGAAATTACAGTATTTTCAATTTTTTTTTCCTTATTAAGTATATTAATATATCTGAAACGAAATAGCTTCAATTCTCATTATTGTTATACATTTCACATTTTGATCAATTTGATGGTGTACCTGGCTGATTGAAAATGTCGTAGTTAATAAGTAAAGAAGCATAGCGGCACAAAGCCAAGTGAGCTTGGAAAATTTCGAACGAGCTTGGAACAGATACTGACATGAAGTAACGTAAACTTCAAAGGTTTTCCAGAGGAACGTTTTTTCAACACCCTCCCCCCCCCCCCCCCCCCCCCCCC
>CACRXK020010746.1:0-17243 GCA_902702795.2 Paramuricea clavata | reverse complement strand
GTACTGAAATAGAACGTCACTAAAAAATTCTGTATGATTAATTTAGAACATGTCCACTCTTTCAACATAAAACAGTCATTTATTTTGTACAAACATTTTGCAATATTTACACGATTGTGCTTTTTTGTAAACACGCGTTGCGTGTATTCCACACAATTGCGTTCACGCAATGAGTCACGACTCATTTTACTCGCGCATGCTCAGACAAATTTCCCACCTGTTTAGATAGATAGATAGATAGATAGATAGATAGAATCAAAAGCGGTGTTTCCACTATGAAAACTGTATCGTTCCATTTTCCATTCGTATTCATTGGAAATAAATTAGAAATGTAATTTTTAAAGTTGTAGTAGATTAACCGCTTTAAATATAACAGTAATTAATTAAACAAAAGTTGACATTCGAAGAAAAGATTTGTCATGCATGATGTTGTGTTTTGTTATACTACATTTTGGGCGATATTTTTCCATCGTTCTTGGCTTCTTACATTATGAACTGATATTTTTCAATCTTTCTCGCATTATAAAATTGACAACAAAATTGCAAATCCTTACGCTCTCCTTGGGTGCCTATTTTTATATAATGTAGCTCTGTAGCTCAGTTAGTGGTTAGAGCACTGTACTGCCAGCTAGGACCTGTTGTTGCATTTTTTGCAGCTGTTCCTGATTAGGTCTAATAAATGTATATAAATTTCCACTCGATATAGTTTCCATCTACAAGATCCTTCAACTATATTATTGAATCGACTGAGATGCAAAAAAAATCCATTTTACATAATTACGTCAAACGGCTGGGGAAACACGTCATTGAATTCAAGTGTTCGCCTGTTGGGTTTTTGCGGTTTATAATTAGACCAATATTCATGCATTCATTAATATTAATCGTGATATCGTATTCGTGATGGCGGCAACACAACGCGAAGACATTGATGCACCACATTTGGATGTGGAAAAGGCTTGGGAAAAAGCGAAATTTCTGAAACAAGACTTAGATAAGGGTGACGGTTGGACACAAAGGTATCAAATTGTGAATGAATATAATTCCTGGACCAAAACATTTCCAAATGAGGAGGTTCGTGTTAAATTGCTTTATCGCTTCGAGAATATGCCGATGTCTGCCGAGAAATTTGTAGAAATGATGTCTGCAGACAAAAGGGAATGGGATAAGAACTCAGGTACGTCCGTAGCGAGGGAGTACTGCCTGAATAGACCTGTATAGGCTATCTTTAAAACAGGGAACGGGGAATCGCCGAATCGGAGGAATCCGGTGTCCCAGGAATATTCCGCCCTCCCCCCGTACAATTCGCCCCCCAGGCACAGAATAAAGATCAGTAACAGAAGGGTCACTCAGCTGTGCAACGTGTCCTCGTTTTCTTATGCAAAAATATGCAGTTTACTGGCCAGAAGGTGGAGCAGCCAGCCAGTACAGCGCGTTTATTGGCCAGAAAATGTCATTGACTGGCTAGGAAAATGGCGGCCAGCCATAATGCGACATTCGCGAGCACAGAAAGTTCGGAGCTTCCGACGTATATAAGTGGCCCTTCTGTATGGATCTTTATTGTGGGGCGAAATTCCTAGGAAATTCGCCCCGACGCCCCCTTCAGGCTGCTAGTACTGTTCTAGAACATTTGGAACACTCAACACTGTTCTGAAACGATATGAAATGGAGTGCAAACGATGTTCTGGAACAGTGTTTAGTTTATTATATATGCGTGCAACCATGCATTACTATATTAACTAGGGTACCTGCAAGGTAGGGATTGCTGCGGGCATTAAAAGCAAATAGAACTACAGTAAACAGCACAAATTATATCAAGCACAGTGATTACTTGCAGCGACTAGTGAGCTGTGAATGGAACTGAGAAGAAGCAATATATATTGAAGTAGCAAAGAACAGGGGTTAAAGGGCAATCAGAGGTGACAGATATTAAACATGTGCGTCTCATTGACATACAAGTAAATTAATATCAGATTTCATATCAAGTCTGTTTACTACTAGGGCATTTACCACATTATATAGACTATATACACAGATTTATCACACTAAGAAACCAAAACTTTATAAAAATATAGAACTGACAGTGGCCAAAGTCCAAAACAAATGTAAGCGTAACATTAGACTTGAAAGTTTAAAATTTGTGTTCTGCGCATAGAAAGCGCGCACGACCACAATTCCATGCGCTAAATAAAATCACAGTTAATAAAATTTAGTTCAAAACCCCCTCTCTGCACATATTAGACATATTAGGCTGCTGCTACGCTCGCTCGCTTCAGGCTCGCTCGCTCCGCAGCAATTAGTTATTGGCATAATAAAGTTACAATGATTCGCTGTTATTTGTACATCTACGTATGCTTTTGCAACGTTTTTACTCGTTGATTTTGCCCAACCCTGGCGTTCAAATAGCATAAAATAAGTATATGTCGAAATATAGCGGTTAACCCTTCAAAATAACGTTTGAATTCCCAGGCACCTAAAATCTTTTGTCCTTACAGTAAAAAACTGAATGTCGATTTCTTGGGAAATTCCGAGGTTCCGTTTTTTTTTTATACACCGCGCTTCACAGCACACCACGCATATTTTGCATTTTCAGTTTTAATCCTTAAAACTCATTGTTAAAAAGTACTATATGTTTTTTTTATAATCACACCGTTTAATTTCATTATAAAGAGCACTAAAAATCTACTTGTCTCTACCGATGCAGTATTCACAAAATTATTCATTGGACATAAAAAAACTTGAACCCTAGTAATAATTTAACAACTCTAATTGCTTTGAATTAATGGTTGGGTAAGAACACATTACAAGGTGTTGTACTCAGGGGACAAAACTCAAAGAAATAAAAATTAGAAAATTTAAAAGAAATACAGTATTTCTTTTAGCTTCTTGCGAACAATTTTGGCCAGTCGAAAGCAGACTTTATTAAAATTACATGACGCTATTCAGAATTGCCAGAGATTAACTTGTAATTTTTATATTATAATTTCAGTTTTGGAAATATTGGAGAAGCTACCAAATGGTGGATGTATTGCACGTTCAGTTTTGAATTTATCCTCTCCGTTGAGTAACCGCGACAACGTAGTATATATTTCACCTCCGTGCGAAACCAGCGACTGGTTTGGCAAAAAAGCTTTTGCTATTTTCTTCCTGGATGCCACGCATCCTTCCAGGCCAGCGGGGGCTGACGGTATTGTTCGCGCAACGAATGGTGGGAATTTTTACATCGCCGTGCAAGACGAAGAAGAGCCTGAGCACAAGTGTGAAACGTTGATGTTAGCAACCAATAATTACAATGGAAAACTTCCGAAGAGTAATGAATGGTTGGTTGCTAAAAAAGCTCCCAAATTTTTCTACAATATACGACAGAGTGTTGTTGAAGGATACAAAGAATACTTTAACAATTAAACGTAATAAATTTGCTGTTAAAGTAAATTCCTTAATGGCAATATATATATTTTTCATTTTCTCATTTGGAAGAACTTTTAAGATTATATATATAATACTCTTTTAGCGTTTTTTCGTATCCGGCTCACTTCTACAAATATTTTGATCGAAAAGAATGAAATGTTCGCCATCTTCATTTTTTTATATATTTAGCTTGTTGTTATGAGGTGAAATTGACACTTCTCCTGGCACATTTTGATTAGATACCAAAAATATAAAAACCATAGTGTGTGGGTGGAAAGTAACTCTGATGAGGCTCTGTATGTAATTACAGAGCATAATTGCAGGTTAATGAGATTTCTAATAGCTAGTGATGCAACATTGGTTAGAAGAAATGAAAGGTAATTGAGGATTCCCCTTGCATTGTGGTTATAGTGGTATCACTGATATTCAAGATGGTATATTTTTTGTCCTGACCCGTGCAAGAACTAGTTTTAAAAAAGCTAGGGTCAGGTGCGCCGTGCGCGATAGCCAACAGCAAAATATTCACGAAAACATTCAATATTTTCATTCGAGGCCGTAATCACTAACCGAGATGACATTCAGCCCAGACTGAAAACTCTACAGGGTGTCCCCAAAAGAAAACTATTGAAATCACATATTGTTAAAATTGAATGCCCTACCAAAAAGCTGAACGTAATGACGTGTAAAATATTGACAAGGTGCATTTATTAGCGATACCATGCACTATAACCACAATGCAAAGCGCTACGAAAACGTAATAAGGGGAATCTAGTATTCAGGGTTCAAGTTACAATTTCCAGTGGTATCTCCTATTACACTTCATTTTCATTTTATATGGAAGTGAGCTAGCATGCCTCGTGACAGGGGTCACGAAGATGATTACCTGGGCTTGCTCGCCTACCATACTGTAGTTGAGTGTTTATATGCTTTGAAAATTATATCGATAGTAGTTTTATACGTCAAAAATATTTTTGTCTGCCGACTAGAATAACAGTCCTGCCGACTGAAGCTTCGAATAAAATTTTTGGGGGGTATCACACCCCCACACCCCCCGTAGCTCCGGCCCTGCCTGCACCAGATTCCCATCATCCAACGCGAGCGACTGCAGGGAACGAGTCAGTCTTTCAGGGAGGGGGGGGGGGAAAGGGTTTTTTCGTGACTCGTGATTAGCAATTATTCGTGATTCGTGATTTGAAGAAATACCATTCCGGGAATCGTGATTAATATGCGTGCCGTGAACGTGAAGAGCTAAAAGGGCTAGCTAGGGTCCTGAATTTACCAATATTTTACCCTAACTTGTGAATGTTTACGTTTAAAACTCGGCCCAAATTTAATATTGAGGCTAAAAAAATGAATAAATTTGCTTTCCGCGGTTATCTTTCTTGAGGTTTCTTCGTTTCATCATAAACGTCGTAGACTTGGTGAACCATCGTAGGACGCTAGTAATGTTTCTTAATGCCTCGTAATGATTTCCACAGTCCTTTAAAAGCTCTAATGTTAAAGTCAGTAAAATGTGTTTGTGTTAACATCGATTTCTGCTGTCTAGAAAATCGTTAAATGATTTCAGACTTTGTTACGCTTCTCAGGTGTTTCTAAAACTCGTGAAAATGAAAATTTGCTTTTCGTGAAATCTGAAAATGATCTTCGTGATTTCGTGACGAGACCCCCTTGCCCCCTTCAGGCCTTCAACTATTGCAAACTAAAGTGAGATGCCAACAAAGAAACCCGTTTTCGTTTGCTGCCCAGGAGCAACGTTTAACAACGAAGGTTACGCTTTCGATAACTTCCGTACGTTTCTGCTTGTTACTATACCATTACAAATGTTTAGGCTATTTCATTGACTGTTAAAACTGATGTCGTGCCAAAATCTCGATATTTACCCGTTCTTTAATTATTTACGTCAAACGCGGGGGAAACACGTCATTGAATTGCATTGAGTTGAATTGAACTGGATTACAAGTGTTGGTCTGTTGGGTTTTTGTTTAGATTCATGCATTCATTATTAATCGTGATATCCTATTCGTGATGGCGGAAACACAACGCGAAGACATTGATGCACCACATTTGGATGTGGAAAAGGCTTGGGAAAAAGCGAAACTTCTCAAACAAGACTTAGATAAGGGTGACGGTTGGACACGAAGGTATCAAATTGTGAATGAATATAATTGCTGGACCAAAACATTTCCAAATGAGGAGGTGCCTGTTAAAGTGCTTTATCGCTTCGAGAATATGCCGATGTCGGCAGAGAAATTCATCGAAATGATGTCTCCAGACAAGATGGATTTACGCGAGAAATGGGAAAACACCACAACCACATGTGGGTAACAGCGAGGGTATTAATACTGCCTGTATGGGGATCACAAAGCGTTTGTTGGATTAGGGCCTTAGGGGGATAGCGAAGCGGAACATACAGCTATTTCAATTAAGGTTGTCCATGGGCGTACCGGAAGGAAAAAATTAGGGGGTCGGAAAGAAATTTGCCCGACTTTTCGGGATTGTGCCCGACTAGTACCTAAAAAAATTTTTCCGGAATAATTATTTCGGCGACCTCCCCCCCCGAAAAATTTCGGTCAGTGTACCATTTTAGGGGTCAAAAATTTTTTCCGGACATACCAAAATTTTTCGGAACATCACACAAATTTTCCAAACAACATAAAATTGACCACAAAATTTACTGAATTTTTGACTAAATTGACAGAATTTGTCCCATTTATTTTTATTACAAACCAAAATTGCCCGACTGTTGATCGAATATTGCCCGACTGCCCAAAAAACTGGGGGGGGGGCGGTACCCCCCGCCCGGTACGCCTATGAGGTTGTCCACGAGCAAAGCGGAAAAGTCGAATACGAGCGCGAAAGGCTGCTGGGAATCACTATAGCAAATTAATGAATTTTCATAGCGATTCCCAGCAGCCTTTCGCGCTCGTATTCGACTTTCCCGCTTTGCTCGTGGACAACCTTAATTGAAATAGCTGTTCTCAATAGGGTTTTATTTGGGTAAGAATCTAAAAGCAAGCTAATTAAGGGGAAAGAATTTGATATCTCCACAAGGGAAAGCGCGGGGTTGATGAATAGTGTTAGCCTTTCCCACGCTATGCATGGCTTGACATCGAAGGGAATTAGATAGCTGTGAAACTCATTAGAATAACAATATAACTCACGATACACAGTACAATACAGTACAGTACAGTACAATAGTTTCGTACCAACCTCGTCCCCAGGATCCTGGGGACGAGGTTGGTTTCGTACCGCGTGAAGCCGGCATGGTGTAAAAGACGGAGTACAAAGCATTGAAATTGTCAACAAAGCTTGCTACGTTTTTGTCTTTCTTTATTATGCTCTGGTTATCCATTGAGCATTCTATCATTGGTTTTTCCAGAGTGCCCAGTATTATTTTGTCTTCTTGCGAACAATTTCGGTCATGGAAAAAATCCATGGAAAAAATGTAACACAAGACCATGGAAAAAATAACAAAGACCATGGAAAAAATGTAACACAAGATAAAGCCATAGTCGACGAGTTTAATAAATTCTTCACTTCTATAGGTCCCAAATTAGCAAATAACATTTCTGACAATGGCTGTAGTCCTGATCCTTTGTCATATATAGACCAAGTCACAAATGTATTTCACTTTCATAGCATATCAAGCTATGAGCTGAAAAGAGAAATACAAAATATGCAAATGGCAAAATCTACAGGTCTAGATAAGATCTCAACTAAGCTAATAAAACAGGCAGGCGATACAATAACTGAATCACTTCTAGAAGTGTTTAACCGATCTCTTAGGACAGGAATATTTCCAGATGATTGGAAATTTGCCAAAGTGACTCCAATATATAAGTCAGAAAACAAAACCTTATGTGAAAACTATAGACCGATATCAGTCATTTCGAATATCGCCAAAATATTTGAGAAATTAGTCTGTAGACAACTAAATACCTTCCTGGATAACAACAACATAATTGTAAAAAATCAATCAGGCTTCCGTCGCAATCACTCAACCGAAACCTCGTTACTACAATCTACTGAAATGTGGTTGAAAGCAATGGACCAGGGTCAAATAAATGGGGTTATTTTCTTAGACCTGAAAAAAGCATTTGATACGATTGATCACCAGATTCTATTGTCAAAACTACAAGCTTATGGGATACGCGACCACACACTCAAATGGTTCCAATCGTATTTAGATCAAAGAAAGCAAATTTGCATGCTAAATAACTGTAAATCTGATATTGAAACAATTCGTTGTGGAGTACCTCAGGGTTCAAATCTTGGACCTCTATTATTTCTCATTTACATAAACGACCTCCCAAACTGCCTAGAAACAACACATTCTAATTTATTTGCTGATGACACAATTTTATCATGTCAAGGGCATTTATCCATAGATATTGAATACAAACTTAACAAAGACCTAGTAAATGCTCAAAAATGGTTATCAGCGAATAAACTAACATTAAACAACGAAAAAACCAAATATATGATTATTGGATCTCGGCAACGATTGAAAAACTTAGATCACGTGCCAAAAATCAGTATAAACGGACATCAAATTGAACGAGTTTATAAAAAGGAAGCTTTGGGTATAGTTATAGACGATAGACTTAGCTGGAATAGGCAAAATGAAGAACAATGTAACAAGATATCAAAAAATATTAATCTTTTAAGAAAAGCCAAAGATTTTGTTGGCCTAGATACGCTCAAAATTATGTATAACGCATTAGTCGCGCCTCATTTTAACTACTGTTCAACTGTTTGGCAAAATAACAACCAAACACACAAAGACAAATTATATAAGCTTCAGAAACGAGCAGCAAGAATAATAACAAATTCGGACTATACTATAAGATCTTCGGACATTTTTCAAAAACTTAGCTGGAAACCTCTTGACTTAGTTTTGAAAAAGCGAGATCTCCTTATGACATTTAAAGCGATTAATGGCATGCTTCCAGACTACGTAACACAACTATTTCACACTTGCGAAAACAATAGTTACGTACTGCGCAGTAGTAATTTAAAGCTGTCTCAACCTAAACCAAAAACGAATTTCTTGAAAAATAGCTTTTCGTACAGAGGAGCAGCGTATTGGAACAACATCCCAGTAAACTTGTTGAAAACCCTAAGAGAATCAACAAGTTTAAAATCTGTCCATCATCTATTAAATAATTACATCTTGTAAATAAGTAAAAAAGTAAATATTAAGTATATTTTGTAAATTAGTATAATTTAGTTTATTAGTTCCTTCTTTAATAATGCATTTATTTTCCGCACGGCCCTTTGAAAATCACCTATGTGAAAGGTTACCGTGTTTAAAGATCAATAATAATAATAATAATAATAGTAGTCGAAAACAGACTTCATTAACATTACATGACGCTACTCAAAATTAACCTTTCTCACGCCGCCATTTTTGCCCGGCGGGTGGCTTTTCAGCCGACGTCTGCGAGATAAGTCCACAAAGCAACGGTTTTACTAACACTAACCCTACTCCAAACACCAACTCTAACCCTAATCCTTACCCTAACCCGAACCTAACCCTACTCCAAATTTGTTTCTAAACCAATCTTGAAGAAAAACGTTTTTGACGAAATGTCATTCTGAGGTCAGCGAAATAGTTGATTGGTGCCACATAACATGACGAATATCCGCCATTTTGGGTGGCATCTAATTCTCGTAAACCAATAATCTCGTAAACTAACTATTTACAAAGCAAATTTTAACATAATTCGCCCAAAAAATTATAAAAAGTCGCTATTATGCCGGACTTATCCTCACAGACTTCGGCTGAAAACTGCCATCGGCAAAAATGGCGGCGTGTAATTTTTATTAACTTGTAATTATTAATTTATTAATTTATTACTTTTATTAATTTTTTTTAACTTGTAATTTTTATATTATAATTTCAGCTATGGAAATGTTTGAGAAGTTACCAAATGGTGGATGTATTGCACGCTCAGTTGTGAATTTAGCATTTCCGTTGAGTGACCGCGACTACCTGGTATATATTTCACCTCCGTACGAAACCAACGACTGGTTTGGCAAAAAAGCTTTTGCTATTTTCCTCCTGGATGCCACGCATCCATCTAGGCCAGCGGGGGCTGACGGTATTGTTCGCGCAACGAACGGTGGGAATTTTTACATCGCCGTGCAAGACGAAGAAGAGCCTGGGCACAAGTGTGAAACGTTGATGTTAGCAACCAATAATTATAATGGATGGTTTCCAAAGAGGAATGAATGGTTGGTGGCTAAAAATGCTCCCAACTTTTTCTACCATTTGCGACAGCGTGTTGTTGAAGGATACAAAGAATACTTTAACAATTAAACGTAATACATTTCACTGTTGAACTAATTTCCTTTTTTATTAACTGCTAGGGTGGGCTGGAGTGATTTGGGATGGGCCATGGAAAATCTTTGGGCAGTTTCGATGGACCGCCAATTTTTTGGTATGTCCATGGTTGGGCCACCAAACAAAGCCCATGTTAGTTATATACTACATAAAGATATTAATAATAAAAGTAAACAAAACTATCAAATGCAAATGACGCTATTGAAGCCAGTACTTTGTTTGTACAACAACAACAAGTGGTCGAATCACAGCAAATACAACCGTAATTGGTGATGCAAATACAATCGTAATTGGTGATGAATGTGTTTGTAAATGTTCATTAATCTTTATTCATGTTTTATCTTTAGGTTACTTGGTTTTGGCCGGGTAAACAACGTTGATGACTCGGCCTTTATCTTAATTTACAAATCTTAAAATACAAAAAGCTTGTCCTTTCGTATTAAACATGTTCTTTTTTTTGTGTTCTTTCGCGCCAAAAAAGACACGACAACGTACGAACGTTTCCGATCTGTACACGCGCGCGTGTCCACGCAACGCGAGCACTTACATGGCTCCCCTAAATTCGAAATTCGAATTTACTAAATATAAACAACAATAACATGAACTTAACGTTTATCAGCAATGTCGGTATCATTTGTCATCAGGCTCTTCGGCGGGGATTCCCGGTCTTTCTCCTTGGATCAACAATATCAACTTGTGGACTGGACGTTCCAGGCTAACGAGAGGCTTCTCTCTTCTTCCTTGCTTCGTGAGTCTCCGCTCGCCGACCATCAACTTTACTTTTCGAACTAGGCCATCTTCGTCTTTCTCAGCATTCACTACGCGAGCTAATGGCCAACAGTTTCGGGATGATTCTTCTTCAGCGACGATAACAATATCTCCGACTTCGAGATTCTGTTTCGGTTTGAGCCATCTTTGGCGTTCTTGCAGGGAATGCAGAAATTCTTTTCTCCAACGCGACCAAAACTCATTGCATAGATGTTGAACTCTTCGCCAATGCTTACGTAGATACATTTCTTCTTTCTGAAACACTCCTGGTGGGGGAAGAAGAACCTTACTCTTCATCGTAAGCAGATGATTGGGTGTTAACGGCTCTAAACTGTCCGGTAAACCGAGATTGTCAACACTAAGCGGACGACTATTGACGATAGATTCCGCTTCGCACATGAAGGTAAGAAGCGATTCATCGTTCAATTGACTGCCATTTTGGTATAGAAGAACATTTAAGACATTCCGAACTGTCCTGATTTGTCTCTCCCAAATTCCTCCCATATGGCTGGCTTTCGGGACGTTGAACTTGAATTGAAACCAATCGCAACTTTCTTTTAGCAATTCCTCTTTGATCTTATCGTGATTCATTTCTTTCAAACACTTCTGCAATTCCGTACTGGCGCCTACAAAGTTCGTTCCACGATCACAACGCAGTTCTCGCACGGGTCCTCGTCTGGAGACAAATCGTCGAAAGGCGTTTAGAAACGAGTCTGTTTCTAGAGTGTGAGAAACTTCTAGATGAATAGCTCTTGAGGCTAAACACGTGAACAATACACCGTATCGTTTTAATTCTTTCCGGCCTTGCTTTACGTAGAATGGTCCAAAATAGTCGACCGCACTGTATGTGAATGGTGGTGAGGTCTCAACCCGTTCTTTCGGAAGATCTGCCATTTTCTGATCTTTGACACTCGCTCGAAATCTTTGACAAACGGCGCAATCTTTGATAAGTTTAGCTACAACATCTTTGCAACCGACGATCCAATATCCTGAAGCACGTATCGTATTCCAAGTTATCCCTCGTCCTTGATGATCAATCTTCTGGTGAAAATGTTTTGCTATCAGCTTCGAAACGTGAGCTCTCTTTGGTAAGACTACCGGATGCTTGATATTAGCGTCCATACTAGATCTTCGAATTCTTCCTCCTACTCGTATAACTCCATGTTCGTCCATAAAGGGATCGAGTTTAGCAATCGGGCTAGTTCTAGCTACCGTATTTCGCCGTCGTTGAGTTTCCGGTACATTGACTTTGGGTTTTGACTTTAACGAGCTTATCTCCTGTTTGAATTCTTCTTTCTGCAGTGCCTTGATTATTTCCCGTTCAGCAGCATTCATTTCTTCCACAGTAACAGCTTGGTCAGGTTTCATAACAGTTGCTGCTTTCTCAATGTTCTCGACATCCTTTTCCTCCCTTTTCTTACGTACCCTTTGACGTAACAATCTGCGATAACGAAGACAAATAGCGATGGCCTTCTTGGCTCGGTGCCAACTCGAAAAGTATTCTAATCTCTCTACCACGTCCGCGAATTTTTTCACAGATGTTGCAAAGGTTGTGACTTTCTTTACTTCGACATCATCTGTTTCCAGCTTTGCTTTGTCATCCGGTTGGTTAAAATGATTCCAATCTTGGTGAGCTTCGTATAGAAATGACGGACCGTTTATCCACCTCGAATCGCTCACAATATCACAGGCCTTTAAACCTCGGGATGCCTCATCAGCTGGATTTAACTTTGACTCAACGTAATTCCACTGATCCTTTGACGAATGATCTCTGATTTGTTGGACGCGATTAGCCACGAATACATGGAAGCGACGCGCATCATTGTTAATATATCCTAAAACGACTTTGCTATCTGTCCAATATATCTCTTCGATGCTCTTATAATCGAGTTCTTCTTGAAGCATGGCGCTGACTTTGACAGAAACAACCGCGGCTGTTAGCTCTAACCTTGGAATCGAAACTTGTTTCAGTGGCGCCACACGAGATTTGCCCACAACTAACGAACAGTGGATTCTATCGCTATCATCAACCAATCTTATATACGAACATTGACCGTACCCTTCACAGCTTGCGTCAGAGAAATGATGAAGTTCAGTTTTCTTCACATCTCCAAAGCTCTCAGGTTTGTAACATCTTTCAACTTTCATGTTTCCCAACAAATGAATGTCCTTTCTCCATCTTTCCCACTCTATTCTAAGCTTTTCTGGCAGAGGGTCATCCCAATCAGCATTCTCTTTGCACAGGGCTTGTAGGATCTTTTTTCCAGTGAGTAGAACAGGGGCAACGAGTCCGAGGGGATCATAAATGGAACTTATAGTTGCCAAAACCCCGCGTCTTGTAAGTGGTCTGTCCTTTAAGGTTATGCGAAACCGAAAAGAATCACTTTCGATGCACCACTCCATTCCTAGCACTCGTTCGATCGGAAGTATATCGTGACTCAGATCGAGTTCTTTGACTTCGGTAGCACGGTAGTCAACGGGAATGGACTCGATCACTTCTCGCTTGTTTGCAGTAAACTTGTGTAGACGAAATCCGCCTTTCTGGCACATTTCAATGCTGCTTTTTATCAACTTAGTCGCTTGCTCTACCTTCTCAACGGACTTTAACCCATCATCAACATAAAAACAGTTTTCGACAAATGAGGTGGCATCTGTTCCAAACTCTTCTTCACCAGCTTTGGCCGTGGTTTTCAACGCTAGATTGGAACATCCGGGTGATGACGTTGCTCCAAATAGGTGGACTCGCATTCTGTAGTCTTCGGGCTCCTTCGATGTATCTCCGTCAGGCCACCACAAGAACCTTAAGTAATCGCGATGCTCTTCATTCACACGTACCTGACAGAACATGGATTCGATGTCACACGTAAACGCTATTCTTTCTTCGCGGAATCGACAAAGTACACCAGTGAGCGAGTTCGTTAGGTCAGGTCCTTGTAAAAGATGTTGATTTAATGATTGACCTTCATATTCGGCTGAGCAGTCAAATACGACCCTGATCTTATTGGGTTTGTGTGTATGGTACACTCCATGATGAGGTATATACCACGGTTTTCCATCAGTCTGTGGAGCTTTCTCAGCGTAGCCTTTCTTCATCATATCATCCATAAATTGCATATAATCTCTTTTGTATTTGACATCCTTGGCGAACTTTGCTTTAAGGCCATCTAACCTTGATTCAGCAAGCTTTCTGTTCGACGGTAATTCAACTTTGTCGTTTCGAAACGGAAGTGGCAACTCATAATGTCCATCGTCAGTAACGTGAATCTCTCTTTTCGTTATATCCAGGAACATTCGATCTTCTAACGACATTGGTTTCTCTCTCTTCTTTTCCGAAAAGTCCTGTTCAAACATCTTTAACACTTCGTGAGGATTCAATACTTCCTTTACTTGGGTTTGCTCTACAAAGGTTGAACCGGTACTCTGGGTTGTGATATCTTTGGTTGTAACTCGATGGCAATGTATTCTAGTTCCGTCTGATTGGCATTCGCGGTGATCAACAGGGTTTGTTACTCCAATCAAACCCCAACCGAATACAGTTCTAATAGCATACGGGTCTTGAGGTTTTCCGGGAATAACGTCACGTGGTTTGATAGCTTCGACACAATTGTTACCAATTAGGAGACCAATACCGAGATCATCACGATATTCTGGTATTTCATTGGCAATTGGACTCAAATGACTCCAATTGATCGCCATTTCTACTCTAGGGATCTGATCTCGACGTGCTGGAATATTTTCACGGGAATAAGCTTTTGGTAAAGGTACATCTACTGACTTATCTTCCGATGAAACAATAAGACCGCTAATTTTCTGGGTTCTGATATCTTCTACAGCGTGCATTGTTCCTAACTCAATCACAGTCTCAGGTCCTTCAATTTCTAACTGATCACAAACACTGTCCGTTACAAAGCATGTGTCACTTTGATCATCTAAAACAGCATATGTCATTATTTTCTTCTCAGGATTGTCCTTGTGACATATCCATACCGGAAGTATTAAAGACGATGTTGTTACTTCATTGCAATCATTGCTATGACACACTACGACACGATTAGCTACTTTAGGCTTTTCTTTGCTAGACTCTTCGTTCTCGTTCTTATTCCCGTTCTTAGACTCCTTGGATTCAAAATGGAGAAGTGTGGCATGGGGTTTCTTACAAGTCTGGCATCTAATGGATTCTTTGCAACTCCTGGCCATATGACCATGACATAAACACAGGAAGCAAAGCCCTTTCGACTTAGCTAATTCTGATCGTTCCTTTACAGACTTCTTTAGGAATATGTCACAGTTCTCCAATTTGTGAGGCTTTCTACATGCAGGGCACATGAGTTCATTTATGTTCTTATCACTATGACCAGAGCTTTCATTGTACTTACTTGTGTTGAATGAGCCAAACTTTCTCTTGTGATAACTATTCTTGTCTTCTTGCTTCTTGTCTTTCAACAACTCCTTTCTCTTAGATAACAGAACTTCATGCGAGAACACTGGATGAGTTGCATCCTTTGCTGCCTTTTGCACAAAGTCAACTAGGTCGTTAAAATCATACTTTCCTTTAACAAGCTCAACCGCTTTCGCACTTTGTAACCACTTCTTGCTGTAATAAGGTGGAAGTCTTACTACCAGGTCTTGAATAGCAGAAAAGGTGTCAAAGTCCTTGAGGTGCTTCACTGTTTTCATAGTTTCTTGCACTGTTACCAGAAAGTCGCTGAATTCCTGAAGCTCGGAAGCTTTGCTGCATACTGGCCATGACTTAAGCCTTTCATTGTATGCCTGATAAATCTTGTATGGATCACCAAAGCGTTCTTGCAATATCTGCCTAGCTCTCTTATACGCATCATCAGATTGCAGCCCCAACAATCCATCAATCATTTTCTGGGCTTGTCCACTAGTATATTCCCCAAGGTAGTATAACTTATGTGCTGGGTTTACAGCTTCACCGTCAATCAAGGCATCGAAAGCTAACGTCCACTTTGGGTAGGCCAAAATATTACCACTAAATACAGGCGGTTTCGGAGTCGGAAGCGACATCCTTTTCATTAATTCTACTTGTTGTCTTTGAATTTCAAATGTCTCTCTTTGTATTTGCTCTAGGGGACTTGTAGTAGTAGTTGGTTGTAAATGGTTAACAGGTTGGGTATGGGCATTAACAGGTGTAAATGCAGGTTTAGTTGGATCTAAGGGTGTAGTAGGATTCAAGGGTGTAGTAGGAGTTGAAGGTGTAGTGGGATTTGGGGTTGTAATAGGATTCGAGGGTGTAGTGGGACTTGGGGGTGTAGTGGGATTTAGGGGTGTAGTGGGATTTAAGGGTGTAGTAGGAGTTGAAGGTGTAGTGGGATTTGGGGTTGTAATAGGATTCGAGGGTGTAGTGGGACTTAGGGGTGTAGTGGGATTTAGGGGTGCAGTGGGATTTAGGGCATTTGTCATGTCACTGGATGTCCCAGTGTTCATATCCTTGGCAATAGTTGGCAATTGACTCATTTCAGTGGTATTTTCATGCAAAGTGTTAGATGTAGGTTGGGTATTACTACTTAGCAACATGGTATCTCCCAAAAGTGCTTGATGTAAAACTTCTGCAGCATTGATCTCACCTTGTAATTGTTCTTGTTCCACTTGCCATTCTAGTTCTCTTTGATGATGTTTAAGCTCTTCTTGCTGTCTTTCGATATTTTGTTTCCTTTTAAGACTGAGCATTTTCTCCTTTAATGCTGCAGCATTCGCAGCGGCTTGTTTAGACGACACAGATGAAGCCCTTGATAATCTCGACATTCGACTTTTAACACTGTTCGAAGTTTTCTGCGAAAGCATCTCCAATCTCTCTTGTGTTAAATCACCTATTCTAGTTTTAACATCAGCACAGCACTCTAAGTACTTCTCACGAATACCCTCAAAATACACTTGATCCTCAATGTTAGAATTATAATCACTCAAAGACAATAATAACAAATCCGATAACTCTTCATTAAATCGCTTAAAGTCATCCATATCCATTTGTAGACCATCTTTACTAGCAGTGAGCTTCACAATATCACAACACTGTTCTCTAAGTAATTCATCTATACGATTTATACGAGATTCTACAGCCATACCTGACTTTTTCGTCTTTTTTCGTGCATTTTCTAAGTTTACTTGTACGCCCTTTCTTGTATTCGTGCCTGTTGTTCTTCTGCATCTACGCTTCGAGTACTCCCCGTATCGTCTTCTGTATTGATTACAATGGACTTATCAATATTACCTTCGTCTTCGAATAATTGTTCGCTGTTCTTTCCCTTCGAGATGTTCTCTTCTAAGTCTTTTTCGCAGACTTTCGATCGTACTTCATCCGTCTTATGGCCACCTGGGTCCATAGCCATACTATATTCTTTATATCTTCTTGTAAATCACAAAATATATCGGCTTGTCCGTATAAAATGTGTCATACTCACAAATATTCACACTTGAAATATACACGTTTGTGAGTCTCGTTGTTTACTGTAAATGTTCATTAATCTTTATTCATGTTTTATCTTTAGGTTACTTGGTTTTGGCCGGGTAAACAACGTTGATGACTCGGCCTTTATCTTAATTTACAAATCTTAAAATACAAAAAGCTTGTCCTTTCGTATTAAACATGTTCTTTTCTTTGTGTTCTTTCGCACCAAAAAGCACGACAACGTACGAACGTTTCCGATCTGTACACGCGCGCGTGTGTACACGCGCGCGTGTCCACGCAACGCGAGCACTTACA
>CACRXK020010745.1:0-17244 GCA_902702795.2 Paramuricea clavata | reverse complement strand
CTGTTCTCCCTAGAGGTCCAGTAAGGATCATCTCTTATTGATCCAGTGTTACTACAGGAGGAAATCTAAACTAAACTAACTTTATTTATACTGGATAGTTCTATCATTTCTAAACTGTTCTTGCTAGTGGTCCAGTAAGGATCATCTCTTATTGATCCAGTGTTACTACAGGAGGAAATACATAGAAACACTTCCTCAAATGTGTCTGAGGTGAAAATGTAATGAGACCATTGTCTATCACAATAATTGAAGCCTGATCCAGTTACCTGCCTGAACGGAACACAGACAGGCGAGAGGTCCTGCACTTACCACTGTGCCAAGTTTGACTGTAAAATGTATTTCTGTTTCAGATTATTTTACTGACTCAGGTGTAAGTGATCAAACGCCTGGGGGCTCGCGATACAAGCCTGTTGGCTGTTACAACATAAAGACAAAACCATTTGGTCCAATGTTGAAAAAACTCACCCTAAATACCGACAATAAAGCAGAGACTGTGTCCGAGTGTGGCCGTGCAGCCTGGGCACGAGCCAGACGTGTGTTCGCTGTGGGGAGTGGTGGTGAATGTTATAGTTCAATGGACGCTCATCGTGTGTTCCACAAGGACGGTCAGGCTGGGGATTGTACTGATGATCTGATTGGTGGAGCTGAGTCTGTTTATGTCTTCGCTCTCACAGGTTGGTAATATATTACCAAGGCCGCTGAGCAGTTGTGGGGTGCCGGGGGCAAAATGCCCCCCGCCCTGTATATTACATGTGAGAATCTCGGCTAGCCGGCTCCTGCAGCCACCACGCCCTGTTCGTCTTCTGTCTTACGACGTGGCGACCCATGTATAAATATCCAGTGTACACATAGTTTAGGTTTTCTCCTTTAGTAGTAACACTGGATCAATAAGAGATGATCCTTACTGGAGCTCTAGGAAAGAATAGTTTAGAACTGATAGAGCTATCCAGCACAAACCAAATTAGTTTAGTTTAGGTTTTTTCCTGTAGTAACACTGGATCAATAAGAGATGATCCTTACTGGAGCTCTAGGAAGAACAGTTTAGAACTGATAGAGCTACCCAGTATAAATAAAGATAGTTTAGTTTAGGTTTTCTCCTGTAGTAACACTGGATCAATAAGAGATGATCCTTACTGGACCTCTAGCAAGAACAGTTTAGAACTGATAGAGCTATCCAGTTTAAATAAAGATAGTTTAGTTTAGGTTTCCTCCTGTAGTAACATTGGATCAATAAGAGATAATCCTTACTGAATCTCTAGGAAGAACAATTTAGAACTGATGGAGCTATCAGTATAAATAAAGTTTAGTTTGTATGTTAATTGTTTCACTTTAAACATTTGCTCAGATTCATTCTGATTTTCCATTCTCAGGCAAAGTATTATTGTCCACTCCAACATGTTACAGTGTCGAAGATAATGCAGTCTCGGAACAAAGTTCAAACTGTGAATTGGCAAAACCTCCTCCGGATATTAAAGTCTGCTGTGAAGACGTGTGCAAAGGTTTGCATTGTTTTATAATGCATCTGGTTTTATCATGTATCTTTCAGTTTTTAAGTACTATTTACAACATGAGCAGCTGTGCACAAACTCGAGCCGAAGGCGAGTGAAACGTGTTGATGAGAACATTCGTCTTCTTCAACTAAGCCAAAAAAAAATATGTGGGTTTCCTGTTTCCCGACCCTACCTAGCTTTTGGACGTCGAAATCCCGACCCTAAACTTTTTTATTGGATCATGGTTGTAAGTGTTTCCACTTAGAGGAAAAAGTTTGTGGAAAATTGAAATTTGAGGCAATATTAGGGAAATTTATCTATGGTTGTGGAAGCACTGACTAAACAAAATTGACGTCCGCTTGTTCGGAAAATTAAAAAAAAAATAAAAAAAAAAAATTAAAACCGACCTACCCTACCTAAGTTTTTATAAGAAGAAACCGGAAACCCACATATTTTTTTTTTTGCCCTATTAAAAGATTGAACGGTAGTTGGTGAGAAAATTGTGCTTAAAGTTTATGTAAATCAGCATGATTTTGTAACAGATGTACAAACTCCTTCACGCTCATGATTTCTTTTGTGTTTTCTTCATGAATTATTAATGAGTTTCACAATTTGGCTTGTGAAAAAGTTCTAACAAAGTGTCATTCTGCCGTATAGATAATTGTTACAAGACAAAAGATGGTGCATATTGCGTTATACCATTCATTTACAGAGGAAAAACCCACTATGAATGCACTCGAAAAGATGGTGGTCCGATGTGGTGTGCCACCACCTCTAACTTTGATCGGGACGATCAGGGGGGAGAATGTGAAGGTAAGATTACGTCATTATTTTTATTTTTTTGTAAATCAGCAGCGGGCGGAATCCTGGCGTTTTCTGCAATCTGATTGGCTGCAGCAGCGGGCGGAATTTTACGATATTTGACCGCGGTCAGGAATCCTATACGTAATGGTCGAAGCAAAGCAAAAATTTTTTGTATGTTTGTTTTAAAACGGAAAAATATGAATATGTAATTTTGAAATACTTTTAATGATGGATAAAATAATTGTACTGTATTTTAATTGAATTGTTTGTTTTCTAAAGTAAAATAATTAAATATCAAAAATTTTTTATTGTTTTGTTTTCTATATGCGCAATCTAATAAAACCGTTGCCATTTACCTCTGAGTCTTCGACAAAAAAAAATAAATACGTTATTTACCGTTTAGGTCGGTCCGGATAGAAAAATATTTTGTCTCGGTCTCAAAAACGTCCCTCGGCCTCGGGCCGTTTTTGACACCTCGACAAAATATTTTTCTATCCCGACCTCCCAGCCGCTAAATAACATATATATGTATATATATATATATATATATATATATATATATATATATATATATATATATATATATATATATATATATATATATTCTTGATATATATACTCAATACTTTTTAATAGAGCTAAATATATTTAATTATTTATATATATATACGAATGTGGTTTGGTTCACAAAATGCCAAAGAGTGCGCGATATCATATAGATAGAGCAGAAATAATCGTCTTACCTCAAAAGGTTGCCACAACTGTCTGTTTCATCCAAGAAGAATCATCAAGTGACTGACAAATTTCGAAAAGTGGGCTGCTCAAATGTTTACGGTCGGAAACGTGGGCGTGTGGGCATTTTGAACGTAAATCAATGGAGAAACACACAAAAAGTAATTGAATGGTTTGGACAACCTCGTTCCCAGGGCTTTCGGTTGAGGACGAGGGGCGAGACGAGAATCCCCTGGTCTGGGCCGGTCAATTTTGCATTCTGATTGGCTAACACCATATTGTCTAAAAATAGCAGAACTTGACAGTTAATAATGACAATTCAACATAAATTTATAATTGTTGTGTACGAGTATATTTTGCAAAATAATCTTTCAAAGGAAGAAGTTTTCAGTTTTCCCGACTGCATGATTTACTTTCGCATAGGCTGGTTACAAAACTCAAAAGCCGTGTCGACGTGACTGTGATGTTTCCTGACAAAACAAGAAACGTCTATATACTATTGAGCTGTAGTTTTCCTTGTACTGCATTTATAATATAGTGCAGATGTCTGATGAAATACAACGCTTTTTGCACTGTAGTAATACTTTAATTTACAATATTCTTTAATTTACAATATATATATATATATATATATATATATATATATATATATATATATATATATATATATATATATATATATATATATATATATATATATATATGGAATCTTTGTCTATTATAATTTGAAGAAATGCGGAGTGTACGTTTTTGTGAGCAAATATAGAGCTGACAAAGCCAATGAAGACATCCGAGGGTTGCGGCATCCATGTATTTCTACACCTGACTGTTACGCAAACCGAATCTCCGCAATGTTTAAATTTCCTGGCACGCAACATCGTACCCAGGGCATTTTGCTTCCGATCAGCGAAAATGGCCTTGGCATCGGCTGGTCACATGACCTCAAAATCTCCAGTATTTCGGGTGTTCAATTATGATAATTCAACATATCCCGTAATATTGATGACTTTTAAACATAACTTAATAAGTAACTAAACTAAACAAAACAAAACCGCTTCAGCGTTTGTTTTATATAAATCGTGTTTAATATGAGCAATATTAAATTGTGATATTCGTATCACAATCTTTATTTGACCACGGTTAATAGACCTAGATTTGACTATAACGCTGTACGTTTCTTGAAATCAACGATGTGTAAACAACGCATGTGAGAAATGTATGTTGAACCGAAGCAAATACTCGTCTATACAAAATGTACAAAGACTTAATTTCGACCAAATTGTTTTGTGATGTATTGTCTTTCCCTAGTTCATGCTGTATCTCAAGCGAAATGTCAAAAATCTTATTTGCTCAATACTTTTATAGCCCTTCATGAACTAATTATAAATTTGTCACTCCACTCTCGTTCCACCAAAATAATAATTATTCCCAGAATAATAATTATTCCCACATTCAAAATCATTGACCAATCAGGTTGCAAAACAGACCAGCCGAAGCAAAAAGCTCTGGGTACGAGGTTGCCTGGCACGGGCTATCCAACTTTATCTGATGATTAACATAACTTTATCCGACAAAACTACATGATTGTGCTTTTCGCACAACGAAAGTTACAGAAAAACGTGAAATCGAGCATTTAAATCCTGACTGAACACTTATGCAACCATTTGCATAAGTGATCAGTTCCTCCCTTCCTCCTTTCTTAAATTATGTGCATGCATCAGGTCACTTTACTAAAAATTCAGTTCATGCTGAAACTGTATTGCCAGTGTATTGCCATTTTCCTTTCATTTTTTTCATTTGAAAAAGATTCAAATTTTCGTGGAATTTTAAGTTGAATTCAGGACCGTTTAGCGAAGGGGTATTGGGGGGGGGGGAGTTATCCCCCACCCCAACTTTTTTGGAATTAACATATTCGGTTGGCCATTCGGAAAATTACGGCAATAATAATATAACAAAATTTTTGTTGTTAAAAAAGCAGAGAAAATATAGTGTACATTGTCAGTATAAACTGATTTCCGAAATCATGGCATTTATATGGATAACATCTAACATGGTAAATGATTTTCGATTTATTACTTCTCAGGGCCGTAGCAAACGGGGGAGGGGCTGGGGGGGGGGGGGCTGCAGCCCTCCCAATAATTTGCTAATATAATCATTCTTTTTCAAAATCATGCAGACCTTTATCATTTAAATAATATACCTGACAATTGATTATTTTAAGCGGCTACAATATCCATGACAAACTGCAAAGTATCATATTACCCATACTTTCCTGTATGCAACTTCTCCAATATATAGTTAATTAAATACGCCTTCGATTCGCCCATTTAATACTACTAAATTGTAAGCAAACTGTAAATTTCGACATACTAAAACGCTGTTTTCTGACCATCAGAATTCTCTCAAAACTTCCCTAAAGTCCAGGAAATGGCATTTCGGAGACTCTAAATTAAAACATTTCCTTCGGCCCTCCAATCAAAAAGAGCTTCCAACGGCATTGCATGCTTCTGTGATATGTCTGTGCGTGAAGTATGCGTATTTTTGTTTGTTTCGTCTTCATTTTCCGGATAGTAAACACCTTCGTGGCTTCGTATCCCATGAAATATTCGGAAATTGTTTTCGTCATTCGGATATTTTTGGCCTACACCCCCCAACTACACATGCTAGCTACGGCCCTGGTTGAATTAAAAATGCATGAAAGGAAAGAGTACTTTTCTGATTCATGATTTCTTTCTTTTTTCCAAAGAAGAAATGCTTAAAGTGCTACACCCTTTGCTGCATCAAAGGATCAAACTGCAAGAACAGTTACCAGCAGTGCTTGCAAAATGATTAAAATAATATACAGTAATTAGTTGAAAAACTTACCTGTGTAATTGAATAGAAACAATTAAATTTTTGTGAATCATAATGTTTGGGATATATAATTATCTTTATGTCATGATGTCGTGCCAGCAATATGGGTAATTTCAGTGTAACATGCGCTGTTCTAGAATCATGGACACAACTTGTTAATAACATCTTAATTCATGTTTCGCTCGCTACTCTGGTTTAAATAAATGATTACAAAGCCCAGTCGAATTGTAATCAAGACCCAACGTTTCGACACTCCAGTCTAGTGTCTTCATCAGGGGTGATCTAAAACTGCGATCGTGGCTTCTTAAATACCCAAGGGATGACGTCACCTGCCAAGAAAATGCATATATTCCTCTGGCAAATAGGCACCGTCATCCCTATTCAAAGCATGATGACTCATATTTATATGCCACGCTTCTAGGCAAAGTCTTTGACCATAGCGATTGTTTGTGGTAACTTTGCCTAAAAGCGTGGCATATAAATATGTGTCATCATGCTTTGAATAGGGATGACGGCGCCTATTTGCCAGAGGAATATATGCATCTTCTTGGCAGGTGACGTCATCCCTTGGGTATTTAAGAAGCCACGATCGCAGTTTTAGATCATCCCTGATGAAGACACTAGACTGGTGTGTCGAAACGTTGGGTCTTGATTACAATTCGACTGGGCTTTGTAATCATTTATTTCAACCAGAGTAGCGAGCGAAACATGATTGATATACCTGGTTGCAGTGAACGAACAAACTTAACATCTTAATTTGTCTCTTTGAGAGTTAAATAGTCGGGCAAATTTCTTATTGCTCCCCTAATTTTTCCTCCTGTACGTACAACTTTGTATTCATATGCATGCAGGTACCAAACTTCACTAATTAGACATCCGCTTCGGGAAGCAAACTGAGTTTGAAGCAGATAACGTGTAATCTTATTAAACATATTGAAAAAGAAAACAGAAGGCACTTAATGCTTCGTTATTAAGTATTCGATATTTAAACACGACAAAGAAAAGAAGCCGAACACTAAAAGTGAAATAAAATAAATCGTTCGTAATTATTGTTATTCGAGGGTGGAAAAATAATTAATATTTTCCCTTAAATGTTTAATATTCTTGCCTCTAAAATGTATCCCTATACTTTAAAATTCTTAAAAAGCCTGAAGACGTAGGAGGGAAAATATTCATTCCAATTTTGGTTTCAAATATTCATATTCCTACTCTTAATATTCATATAGCGATATATAAATATTAAGAGTAGGAATACGAATATATATTTGAAACCAAAATCGATATTCATATCATCACACTACTTCAGAACCAAGTATTCAATATTCATCTTCCACTCCCCGATTGTTATCGACAGAATTTTATTAAAAATATTAAAAATATGAGAGTAACAATAAATACAATATTACTGTAGTAGTGCAGTGGAAGCCATTTAAACTCAGTAAGGACAAGGTCCATTTCCAAATATCTCGCCTGAGCACCATACACTGAGTGGATTTCTTTATTACGTATATATGGCGGCCAATTTTTAATGTAAGGCACTGTTGAGTTGTTTGAGGCACTAGCTGTTAACTCTACCAGTTCGTGCATTTGCAACAAATATAAAGTCAAAACACTGATATAAGGAACAATTAAACTATTACAATGACTTACTCATTTCCTGACAGACATTCAGTGACTCATAAAATCATGCTTTCTCATACTTAGAAATGATCATGCTTTAATTCTTGTGCTTAGAAATTATCATGCTTTTATAGTGTTGTTCTTAGAAATGATTACGCTTTCTGGGTTGTGCTTAGAAATGCTTGGTTATGCTTCACGAGAAACCTTTGGATACCATTTAGAAAATTTTTGCATAGTGTAAAGTCACTAAAAGACCATATATGCATGTACAACAAAGTTTGGGAAAATACAAACTAACAGTTAATAAAAATTTAAAACGAAGCAAGTTTGAATAAAATTATATTGTTTTGCACTGTATCCAAGAGAAAGTCGGAATCCAGATACCGATTATAGTGGATTCTTGGTCTCGACTCGTAGATTCCAGATACTAACTAGTAGTCTCTGGATTCTATCGTCATAAAAATAACTAGATTTATCTGGATTTGGATTCTACTAACAAACTGGATTCCGGATTCCACTAACAAACTGGATTCCGGATCCTACTGTGTCGATTACAGATTCAGTGCAATAGATCCCAAAGTGAAAATTTTGCTGTCTTCCAGATTCCTTTGCACAGGACGAATTGTTTTCTTAGTTCGTGGTACAGCTGGTATACAGCTCCATTCTCAAAGATGGCCTGTCAACAAATGACTGCGGTAAAATTTTGACATAACGAGCATGGATTGGACTTTTGAAAGCGTTAGTCACAACCGTTGTTTTATCGGTGTTTCCAGTGAAAATCTGTTGAGAAAAAGAAGATATTTTATGTTATGATGTTAAATCACATTTACGTATTTCAGCTCTGCAGATCAATTGCTACAATATAATACAATTGAACAAAGCCAGGGTAACCCATTAACCCATTAAGTTGCATTGCGCCCTACTTTATTATTTTACTCTGTCTTACGCCAGCTGATTTTACTTGTCAAAGAAAAAGTGTTGGATGGGTTCATTAGACTATCGAGCTAGCGTAGAATTATCTATTTTTTGTACCGCCAGTATTTTGAAATTAAAAACTAAAAGTAAAGTCCATGATAGTTTATATAGTCACATTACCCACAAAATCTGGTACCTTGGGATCACGTGACCAGCAGGTGCCACGGATTTCCCCCGCCAACTGTCGAAACGGAAACATGGTAAAAACAAAATATGATTGCTGTGCAGTCGAAGGTTATTGTTTGGATCCCCTGATTTCCTCCTTACTAGCACTTTTACCACGTTGATAATATTCGGCAAAACTTCTCCCAGTATAGCAACTTCATTTCCCACCGGACTTCCAATGAAAAATTGAAAGCTTTGCGTTTTACATATGTTTTGTGTAAGATATATCCACTGACAACATGAACCCCGCACGAGTGGGAGAAAATTAGCTATATTTGACCAGCCTGACTGGCCGTATTTTATGAGCAAGCTAGGGTCACATGTGTTAATAGCCAAAGGCCCCATAGCTAGCAAGCCTTCAACACGGTCAGGTTGATGTTATCTCTTCCACTTCGACTGTATAAAACGCAATAAAGGACGAAAAGCTTCAAAAGCTCTTCATTACATATTATTTAAATCTTCGAAAAAAAGAAGTCTAAGCTAACCTTAGTACTGCCAGATTCGTCGTAAAATTCCCAGTTTTGACCATCAGTACTGTATGATACTTTGTAAGATTTTACCCATTGTGGATGAACGCAACGTCCTTGGGTGGCTACACCTGTCACCCAGATGATGTCACCCAAATCAACCTGTATCCATCCGCTCTGTTTTCCTGCATTATTTGTTGTCCACGCGCACCAACCACGATGTACATTAAGTCTGGCATTGGCAGGACCAAGTTCACTGTTATAAGACGTCGAAGCTGTAATGGCACCGTCCAATATTTTCCCACTTTCCATGCCTAATGGAGTACAAGGTTCTGCATGGAACAGAAAACGATGTAAGTATGAAGCAAAGGCTGCAGGTTCCGGAAAATGGCAGTTTTAACTAAACGCGACCACAATTCTGCTTTCTACTTGTAAGTAGTAAATGAACAATGCAGTAAATAAAATCTGAATACCAAGAAACAAGGCGAAACGCTACAGCTCGGTGGTGTCGTACCAGTTAAGCTGTGTTCACACTACGAACCAAGGATTTATCCAAATTTGTGACAGGCTTGTCCATGGGTTAAATAAACTAGCCAGTCAATTAGTGAACCATGCAAAAATCTGGTGGGGATAGTTCCTGTAATTGTGACGTAAACACACGACTTATAAACTGATTTAAAAATCGATTTTTTTTAATTAAAGTCTAGATTTGAGATAAATGACTGTTCATCACCTAACTAAAGGCGAATTTCCAGTCTTCGCGCGAAGCTCTTCGCAGTTCGCTGCGAGTGCATGCATGAGCACTTTTATCCAATCACAATGCTAAACAGTTAACTTTAATTAGATGCAAGAACTCGCTGCGAGGAGCTTCGTGGGAGGACTGGAAAACCGCCTTAACGAGTTTTACCAAAGTTGGTTTATGTAAACATTTTTTGCGTTTGCGGTTTCGTAACTGGTTAAAATATTTACATATACGTTAAGGCACAACATTATTTTTTTATTAATGAAGATAAGGACTTTTATGACTTTCAGGACTACACGGTCACATGAAAACATCAAATTCAGCAGATATTGTAAATCGTATGGGAATATGATTAATATAGGTCCAGTGGCGCCACAAGAAATTTATTTTGTGAGGCTAGTAATTAATTTTCGAGTATCCACTCTCCCCCGTCACTTCTATTCTGCTTGGTTACGCCACTGAAAAGGCTTTAGATTATGATGAATATACATGATTTTCGAAATAGCGAGTTGTGTGTCTTAGTCATAATAATCAGGCTACGTTTAATTTGCTTTGGATTATTGGTGAGAGGTTAATTTCAGTAAATGAACTACTTGCCTGCGTCAGGAATTGTCATGATAGAGTTTAGTTGAAGGAATATCTGTTGCCAATGTCATACTACTAACTACTGCAGCTGTGACATGTTGCATGTAAACCTTGCATTGAACACATTAAAGAGTTCAAAAGGAATTTAGTTTGTTTAAATCTGTAACAGTGTCTCATAAAAATTGAGGAGTGGGGAAAATCAATTAGTGTAATGGATGTATATAAATACAAATTTGAACTTGAAAAATATACTTTTTTGGTCACTTTGGGTAGCTGTTGAACTTGTCCGTTTATTATATTTGCCATGCAAACGTTACTATTAATTATTACTATTAATATTTGTTACTTCACCTCTAACGGGATCTAAGCATGTGTAACCAATTTCATATTCTTCATGGGCAATGCACCAAAATCCTTTACGACATGGACTAACGTCGCATTTTGTCTAGTGAATATAAATTTAATAAATTTCTGAGTTCTAGCGTCCATTAATTTAAAGGGAATTACTATTCTATAAAACAAATACTGCAGATTGTTCGATCTGTTAACAGTGAGATTATCATTACCATAGGTCCAACGTATTTCCAGCCAGCTTTCGCAGTGAATTTTGCATTAAATATTGAATATCGTGTTGTTTCCAACATTTCACACTCGTGCTCTCCGGCTTGTGCGGGACCAAGATTTATAGCAACACATCCCTCAGTTTCTGCGCAGTGAACCATACACTTGATATGATTTGTCACTCTGCTCGTTGCTATTGGTGTTACATTAAATTTGTGTCCAGCAAGAGGTAGACCCCAATTTATCGCTTTCAATTTTGAATACTTCATGTGTGCAATACTACAACTTGATAGATGGAAACATTGCCAAAGGATACATAAACCTGCGGTGACTTTTCTGGCAGACATTTTGTAGACGCAGTGCCAGTGTTGAAGAACAAAAATCGCCAACGCTCTAGTTTTACAACCACATATGTTGTATTACTACTGCTGTAGTTATTGCACTATATGATTATGTTTGCGGCGAGGAACCTGTTTTAAATTATTAATATCTTCATAGGGTCAAGGACGCCGGAAAGTCGATAATTGAGGGGGGGGGGCAGATATTAATATATTCATGTTCTGCATCATTTATTTCCTTTGAAAGCGATTGTTTTAACAGTCTGTGAACACGAATATATGAATATCAGTCCCCCAATTATCGACTTTCCGGCGTCCCTGGATAGGGTTTTAATATTATTGCCTAACAACGAACAAAGCAGTTATATTTTGCACTTATATTTTAAGTTGTAATCTAGAAACCCCATATAGTGGAGTGATAATGTGGATATTTACCGGACAAATGTGACAGAGTTTATGTAAGGGGGTGTGTTCCGCATGCATGTCACACAAAATTTACGGCATCGTTGGTTTTAGCTCGATGTTGTTTCACGTAAGCATTTTTGGTCGCGGTTTCGTACCTGCTTAAAACGTTTACATACGTTAAGGCACAGCATTATTTATTTATTAAATCTTACTTGACGATATGTGTAAGCGGGAAGAGTGAGAACGGGACTCTAAGCCCCATGCGAGGCACATACCAGTGTGTAATTTTACAGGCAGGGCCTATTTACCGTACGAATAGTATGTATGAATAAATATAACACTATACTAAGTAGTACATGAATAATGAATATTTATGAGTGCAATGCCAATGGTAATAATATTTTCATCAGTCCATCTTTCACTGAATGAAAATATTTTTACTTTGCACCAATTAATGAAAACATTCATTGACATTATTCACTTGATATGACACCAAGATACTGAATACTTGTTCAAAATAATTCGACAAAAGAGTTCCAAAAAATGTTTCATAGTGAAGAATTAATATCATAATGGTGGTCATTTATCGCAAAAAATATCGTAAAAATATTGTATTTTTACACCCGCCAGTTTGCTTCGCACGAGTTATGTATATGAATTTAGTTCCATTGGTCTTAGTATGAAAACTATTATACAAATAATGAACGTTTATTCGTGCAATGGTAAGAATATTTTCATTCGGTGAAAGATGGAATGTTCCATTAAATCCCATTTACTGAGTTTCGAATATGGGTTAAAATAAACTGCGATCACCGTACGAGAAGCATTTTGACGGATGCGATTTATCGAAAACATGCCAAAGAGTGCAATGCAATTTAACGTATGGTACAATTGCACTCGCAAAGAGTGCAATGGAACGTATTCCATTGCACTCATGGGAAATGGAATTTTCTATCCAATATCACGTAGCCAATTAAACGATCAGAATTCAATAAAGTATTATATAAAATTAATGACATACGATTACGACGCGAATAGTGATTAACTCTCAAATACGCGCTTCTTATTGGATGACGTTTCCACTTAACAAAATAGTTAACTTTAATCACCTTTTTAGAGGGCCCTGAAGGGGTAAAATGGGAACTGGGATTGACCTATTTTTAGACTGGGAAAATGGGGTTTCGGTTGCTGGGACTGGGATTTGGCCACTGGGAATGGGAAATGAAGTCCTCAAAATTGGGAATGGGATTGAGGTAATGCGAGTCAATTCCCAAATTTTTCTACGTTTTAAGTATTTTAAAATACAATTTTGATCCGTTTTTGGTGTCTTTGGTCATGATTTTTGTTGTTAACTATGTTATTCACAGCACTTTCTGCGAACAGGCATATTCTGGCGGCCGGAATTCTGGCTTTTCTGATTATGCGTGTCTCAGAATGCTGCAAATGCCATTTCCGGGATTCAAATTTAAAAATTTTCCGTTCCTTCGGCACGAGCCCCCGCCCAATATTTCATAAAGTGTCCGCCACTTGGACACACGGTGGCTTAAAAAGTCTTAAAACTGTTTATTCTACCGATAAATAACGTTTTTTTATTGACTGGGATTTCAATAACTCGGACTGGGATTTCTAATAAAAATCCTACTGGGACTGGGATTTTGCCAAAATTTCTGGTGGGAAATGGGATTGGGACCCCCCCTTCAGGACCCTCTTTTTATACAACCAGCCCCAAAATTTAATGAGGTGTTATAGTTAGTAAATATAAAACATTTGCCGTGTTGATATAAAGTTATATCAACACGAGTGGAAATTGTCGGCCGGAGTGTTTTGAACAAATTTCGAGTGTTGATATAACTGTTTAGCATTTTTGCACAGCTGAATATGACAAATCCTGCAATTTGATTGGTCAAATTTGACGTATTAAGAGGCTGTGTCTGTAAAATCCGGTCACTCGATTTTTGGTTTAAAATTGAATTTCTCTTATATTTTGTTTAGGAACAGTACTTGGAATGGTTATGTCCGAAACGGATTTAGTTTGTTTAAATTTTTTGAATCCTCTTATTTTTACGCGATTTTTCGCGAGTGAACCGTAAAACGTGAAATTCGCCGTCGTGAGACTCTATTTATAAATCGTGTTTGAGGCCTCCTACAGAGAAAAAAATTCACTATTTTCTAGAAATATTCAGTCGATGTTTACAGTTATCTGTGATGTTTGAAAAAAAGAAAAATTTGTCTTGACTGTTTTTCTCGACGGGGCCTCATTTTACAAAGTGGTACTCTCGGACCTGCCGTGAAAGTAAATAAAGTAGCCCTAGTTTGTCGTCAAATTTTCCGTTACTGGGACAAAACTGAAAAATATAGTAACGATAACTTAAAACAGCAAGGTTTGAATAGCCTATAACTGAAACAATATCTGTGGCTAGTATTTTGTAAAGAATGAAATTTCATGCGAAACTTTACTATTTTCACTTACCGGCCGCCAGTATCATAGAACGTCCACAGCTTTGAAAAAGTGTATAATTGCCACTGACAATCAACAGAAATTCACCAGTCCACATTGAACGACTAAAATGGGACAGTTATATATAGTCTTGAATTCTACCAATCCATGAAGCAAGTGTGCTCAAAAATCCCCAGACACATACGATCTTAGTGTTGACAACTCAGTGATATTGTTTACATCATGGTATTTTACTTCCGCCTGCTTTACCAGAAAACGCTTAGAACAATTAACCTGATTTCGTTTGGCCGTTGCAGGAGTTGTAGCCATGCTCTTCCAGGTTGAAAATTTTCAACAACTGCGGCGGCGGGACAAAATTATGCCGACTACGAGCAAAACAGTGAAGCGGCAAACGGGGTTTAAATGTTCAAATTCAACTAAGAAAGACATTCTAACTAAATCTCGTTAGGGTTTATTTCAGAAATTACATGAATCATTTGCATAAGTGGTTGCTTTCTGTTTTGTCAAACCGTATAATATTTGATAACAAATCATGTACGTGTTCATTACAGTATTTGAGTCATTACAGTATTTGAGTGGTGAATCAGGCTTTAAAATTCAGAAAGTAAATATTTAAATTAATGTCAATCTAAGTGCGATTCAGTGTTGCTTACAGTTGTTCTACCAGTTCTTCGATCTTGAGAAGAAGATTTGGTTTCCTATCAGTGGCACCATATTCAACTTCAAAAGCTGTCAGCATTTCCTTTAATAAAGGAACAGTAAATTTGTTCAATTTACGATCAACAAAGTACTAAGTCTTGCAAATATTATAATTATCATACATGATTGGATGCGTTAAATAATGGCGTTATGGACCGACGACAAGAATTCTTCTTCCTCTATTTCATTTTCAACCTCATTAACATCTTCTTCACTTATGTCTTCGAGAGAATTGTCTAGCATCTGTTTTTTCCTGAATGCAGCAAGTCTCGAGAAAATCCTTTAATTTGACTGACTTTTAGCCATTCCTCTCTTGCAAAAATTCTTTGTCCATCGGTGTGCCTCACTTTCCGCATTTCAGTCTCAATCCCAACAGGATCAGCTTTTTTACCAGTTTTTTCGCCCTCATTAAACTTTGCGATCAGGTAGTCCGGGAAAGCGACCTGAGAATGAAGACGCATGAAGAGCCCATCCTTGAAATAATTCTGTAGACTCACCGAGAATCAGGCTCTCACTTCCAGGTTTTGACTTGCTTGGCAATTTCAAATTTGAAATGTTGCCGAATTTACTTGCCCAGTCTCTTCTAATGGTGTCATACAAACTTTCTGATTCTTCTTGCGTATCGTGCTGATGGCGACCAAGGTCTAGATGAACTTCTAATTGATTAAGGGAGTCAAAAGCTTGCTTGCAACCAGGTTGAGGGCATTCATACATCATGTCTGAGGGAACTTGCTGTGCATTCTTATTCTTGATTTGTAATTCACGAATGCTGTTATTTTCAAAAAAACGTTGCCCTTCTACGACCTCAAGTAGTGACGACCTTTCTAGATGACTGGAGAAGAGAAAATCATTGTTGATGAGTTTCCCGTCGCCAATCCCGTAAGCTTTCCATAACCTGATGCCATTACTCTCATGCTGAAAGTTATGAATTGTACTAAATCCTTTAACTTTCTTTATCACTAAGGAATTTTTCGCTTCGCCTATCTTGCCAACGCATGCTACAGTTCCAGAAACGTTCCTCTCCTTCAAAGCCTTTCTCATATCACTCGCTGTTAAAATGTCATTACCTTCATTACCAAACGTTTTCAAGGCAGACTTCATTGGGCAAATTATCCTGTCGCAGATATCTTTTCCTTGACCTGGCTCAGAGAAATGGTAATTTATTATTTTGACTCCAGTAAGCTTTGAGATGTCCTGGCATGCTGCCATGGTCATGTTGTTGTGATAGCAAGCTCCTTCGTTGGATCGTAAATACGCTCCAGAGATACTTGGGTTTTGACTTCGAAGTGTCTTCAAAATGTTTTCTACAATCGAGACTACAGCATACCAATGTTGACTTGAGTTGTCAAAGAGATGTGCGAATGACTGTGTGCGCAATTTTCCATCAACCTTGGAGATTACACTACTTATATGCCAGCTCAGGCCTCTCTTTCCGAACCACTGAGACTGTTTTTCACGATACCTGGTCGGCAAAAATTTCATAGCCCATTCCATTACAATCAACACCGTATTATCATCAAGCCTTTTTATCATGTCTTCCTTCGCCTTATCTTGATTCACAGATCTAAGAATATGGGCCTTCCACCAAAACACGTCCTCTGAGGCTTGTCGCAGATCATACAGCAAATCTTCTCTCTTTTCTTGGGCATGATCGCCGGAACACCGACTGAGAATCATATTCTCGATCTCTTTTAAGACCATTTTTAAATCTTCGCACTCTTTACATTTCATTTCATGTTTGTGGCCACATGGCTTTTGGAAACATTTTTCGTCTGCATCGCTGAGTCCAAAGTTCACACAATGATCTTTGCAAAGACTGCTTTCCATTGAGCAATGAACAGGATATTTGACTCTGAGGTATAATTCCCCATTTTTCAATATTTCTTTCGTCTCTTCTGCCCAGGCGCTATCCACACCAGCTTGTTCAAGATCATTCACTATTCTTTCAATTGTCTGAAATCCCATCGCTCCATCAGCAGCAGTATTATCTAATCCTCGCAATGACTTGCGCTGAGAGGCTTCACATACCTCTAAGATCCTGAACATTGTGCGGCGACTAAGTGGACTAGTAAAGCCTTCTTCTGTGCAGTATTTCATGTAGAGCGCTACCATGGTTGATCTGGTGATGATACGCACGATATTTGGCATTTTTATTCGCTCGCCGCTCTCCAGTTTTAACTCACGTACTCCATAGGCAACGTCCTGGTTAAAGTGCGACCTAATGATAAAGTCAATAAAGTGGTCGAGCTTTGCTGCATCGACTCGCACCCTGTGTGACTTTTTAGTCTCTTGGATTGTTCCTGGACCGTGTAGCAGGGGCGGCGGAAAGTCGATAATTGGGGGGGGGGGG
>CACRXK020010744.1:0-17244 GCA_902702795.2 Paramuricea clavata | reverse complement strand
GACATTGAGAACTGAAGATGAGAAATTGAGAAATGAAGATGAGAAATTAATAACTGAAAATGAGAAATTAATAACTGAAAATGAGAAATTAAGAACTGAAGATGAGAAATTAAGAACTCAAAATGAGAAATTAAGAACTGAAAATGAGAAATTAGGAACTGACAATGAGAAATTGAGAACTGAAAATGAGAAATTGAGAACTGAAAATGAGAAATTGAGAACTGAAAATGAGAAATTGAGAACTGAAAATGAGAAATTAAGAAATGAATATGAGAAATTAAGAACTGAAAATGAGAAATTAAGAACTGAAGATGAGAAATTGAGAAGTGAAGATGAGAAATGAAAACGAGAACAATGAATAATAATAAAACAATCTGAGTATCAGGCAGTGAACTGAATGCAGGCCAATGCATTTTCGTCTGAATTAAAGCCTGACACTCAGGTTAACACAAAATTAACAGAAAATAGTAAAATAACAATAGTAAAAAAAACAACATTTCACTACCAAACTTTTGGTAAATGTAAAGTTTCAGAAATGTGATTTCTGACGACCGAAAACTGCGCAAGCTACGTGCGTGAAACAGATGCGCAAGTATTGATAAATTTTGGTAGTGACTTTGCTATAGTAACAGTGAAACCTGCTAGCATAGATTTGCTAGCAGCGAAAAAAACATTAAGGTAGACCCTTGGGTTTGGGATTTGTAATTGGAAATGTTATGTTATGGGTAATCGAGAGGATTTTTTAACAGTTTTACTGGCAACGCCAATGCCAACACCAATGTGTTGTTCGCACACAACAAGAGACCACAAAACAGCGGTGCATTGGCCCTCTCGATTGCCTATATGGCTATATTGTCTAAACACTAATGATAATCAAGTACTGTACTGTACATTGAAATGTAGTTTGTAACAACATTAGTGTTATCGTTAAAGTTTTTGTAGTATACAGTACGTTTAGAGGGATTAGAGCATTACAGCCAGAGTGGGGTGTTTTTAAGGGTTGTGTTAGTTTAAGGGTTGTGTTAATTGAAGGGGTGTTTGGTCGCAGAAATGATGGAAGATGAACATTCGGTTGTAGAACTAACAACTGTTGTAAATATGAAAAGTAGCAGAAACGTAGATTTGAAAAACATGTTACATGTAAATGTTAATTAGCTATGGCTTATAATATGTACTTGTAAAATGATCATTTATGATTTAGGTCTAGTCAATGACATTGACTATAGTCTATACAAGTAAACGTTTTACTAAGTAATTGTAGCGTATAGCAATCAAGTATTCAAGTTGTATTATTAATATGTATGGTAAAACAATTTCAATAAAATGCATAATTTCCATATGCAATAACGGACTTTTAACTTTATTTATACTGGATAGCTCTTTCAGTTCTAAACTGTTCTCCCTAGAAGTCCAGTAATTAAAGTAAGTAAGTCCATCTGTTAATTGATGATCCAGTGTTACTACAGAAGGAAACCTAACCTATAAACCCTATACTGAATAGCTCGATCCGATCAAAACGTTTCTCCCAGAGGCATGCTTACTATTGGTCCAGTGTTACTGTCAAATTGGCCCTTGCACCTGGTAGATGAACAAAAAATCAAATCCAGTTTAGTTTACACAATCCAGATTTCTTTCATCAAACATTCAAAGGACAGTCGAATCAGTTTAATTCATTGAAATGTATTTTTCAATGGTTTAATGTAATCAATTTATTCATTTAGATACATTATCAAAATAATTATTAACTTTGTGATTGTTTCAATTTCATGACCGTCCTCGTTGACTATGGCTACAGTACACTGTATTCAGTGTATGGAGTAGAAAATATATCGATCTATTTGTTTATAACCAATTAACAACTTTGCATGCCTAGTTAGGGACCGATCATTGATAACGAGAGAGGGGGCGGTGGGTGATAAGTACCAACTATTGGACTTTTTTTAGAGACGCCCCAATCACAAGACCTATAGATGCCCCACTTTCATCTAGAAAATTTAGGAACCCCCTTCCAACATTTAATTTGTTACATTTTTGGTGTAAAATAGGTAGTGGGACAAGTACTAATGTAAGACATTGTGTAGCCTAAATGATTAGAGGACCAGTATTCGAAATGGTTGTTATTTACTTGACTCCTATGGTGAACTCCTATGGTTTACTTGACTCCAATGGAAACTACGATTATAGGAACCAAAAAGGTGAAATATTTTGTAGTATATGATAAAGGCGAGAGGTTGAAAATGAGTAGGAAAGCATTAAAAAAATTGGGGTTGCCCCATGTCACATTTTTTCAGTTTGAGGTCGTCTCCAATTCTGGCAAAAATAGTTGAAGCTGCCACCGCCCCCTCCCATTATTAATAACCAGTCCCTTACTTTGTTCCAGTTTACGAAAGTATAGAAATAGAATAGAACATTAGCTTTAAAAGGCCTGTTCTCGTTTGAACACTATTGATGTGGATTGAGTTTGACTACAAAACTTTATGTTAACATTTTCATCCAACCTTGTGCCAACAATTTTCGATGATGTTGGACTCGCTTGAACTGGGCTTTAGATTTTTTTCATAAGTCCTACCTCTACTGGGTATGCTGTAGCATGTGGGCTCAACCACATGACCAGGCAATACCATTGTCCCCCGCAGCTGGGGGTAGGCGGAGACACTGGGCACGAGGCTGTGGTCACAGTTGTCAAGTCAATCAAGAAATAGAGCCTTATTCTATCTTCTTATTTATGCAAACTTTTTTGGCATACTGTAACATTTGAAACAATTATCCAATGGTATTACCTCAGTCATGTTGTTGAAATACTAATAAGCAAAATTCACGGCTTGTTAGTCGAGTTTCCAAACCATATATCAATTGATTAACTCTTTAAGTGGCAATGTGCTCTGCTGATTTTTTATTCAACCCTACTGGCTAATACCAGACAATTTATGTATTTGTCAAGGGGAGAGTGCTGCCACTCAATGATTTAATCAGACTACCAAGCATCCTGTTAACCATTAAGTGCCAATGCACCCTGTTTATTATTTTACTCTGGCGTTAGCCAGATTATTTAATTTACTCCTCATAGGGAAAATGCTGCCACTAAAAAAATGGTTAATTAATTGATGATTTGCCTTGTTACGTTTTCGTAGCGCTTTGCATTGTGCTTATAGTGGTATCACTGATAAAGATAGCGGCTTTGAATGAAAATACTGAATGTTTTCGCTAATATTTTGCTGTTGGCTATTGCCAAGGGTGGGTTGACTACAACATTTTTGTAGTTCGCTATAACTACAGCTACTTCAAAAATATGTAGTCCGCTACAATTACTGCTACTTTTGAACAAAGGTAGTTCGCTACTGACTACAGTTACTGCTTAAAAAATGTAGCGAAGTATTTCGCTATTTCGCTACGCCATATTTTTTAGTTTTACTGTATTTGGAGCATCTACTATGGCTGAAATGTAATCTATAACAAATCGATTTACGAGTAGCAACAGTAAACACAAAGCAACGTTTTTTGTAAGCACTACAGTGTTGAAGAGTGCAAATTGACTATTGAGTATTGATTTTAAGCAAACCGTGTCTCAATATCATGCTATTCTATCAAGTTGCTAACAATTTTAAAAAGTAGCGAATAGCGATTCGCTGCTTGAAAAGTAGTCAACTACTTGGCTACTTTTAGGCAAAATGTAGTTCGCTAGAACTACAGCTACTGTTTTAAAAAAGTAGTCAAAAACTACTGGCTACTTGAAAATTGTAGTTCGCTACAGTAGCGAACTACAACTACTTCGCTACTACCCACCCTTGACTATTGCGACCTGACCCTAGCTTTTTTTTAAGAGTTCTTGCATGGGTCAGGACAAAAAATAAGCCATCTTGAATATCAGTGATACCACTATAACCCACAATGCAAAGCGCTACGAAAACGTAATACGGGGAATCTAGTGTTGATTGGCGCAAGGCAGGCACTTGCTGACTCAAGTTAGGAGGCTAACTAATTGATGGAAACTTATTAGTTAATTTATTATTTATAAACTGTGAGTACTTAATGTTTGTACGAGTCTTGTTCAGATTCCATTCTGACTCTTCGACATTTGAACCACAAGTTTAATTGTAGTTGATGGACTAATAGTAGTTGCATTATTGACATTAGCCGGGTTCACATCATTGCTACTAGATGAATTGGGATTGTGGTAGATGTACACATCAGATACAATTGCTTGAAATACAATACACATGCCAACAAAAAGGACAAACACCAGACTTTGGGTTTTCTGAAAAAAATATAAATTATTAGTGAACTATTGTATATCTCAAAAATGACAATCTAATGTATGTACGGTACAGGTAGTGTTATACAATAAACTGATAATTGTTAGTGTCTGGACTGCCTGAAATTTTTTGAAGGTAGTTCAGATGGTAATGTACCATACCAGTACATTACAACTGCTGTAACATAACACATGTGAAAATCGCAACTTGTCAACTGAAGATGTACTTGCCACAGGCTTGTAGCATGAAGCTTGTCAACAAGTTGTAACAATGCTGCATTACATTAAGTTGCTACAAGGTTGTCACTCACAACTTGTTGAATTACAGGACGATGTTGTTGTCGGAACAACTTGTAATAAGTTCTTTGTATGTTTGTGAAAATTATTAGTGTAATAAGTCTGTTGAGCTCAACAACCTTGACAAGTTGTTGGAACAGCATTGCTACAAGTCTACATGTGACAAATCATGAGGCCTAAAACAAAAATACCTGTGGTTCCGGTTTCATATTGCAAAAAAAATTACGGTCGGAAATAAATTTTTTTGGAATATTTTTTCATGGTTTTTTCAATAATTACTGTAGTGTGAAAACAGACGCCGCCATTTTGGCAGCAGCCATCAACCACCCGGAGAAAATAGGGTCGGCAGAAAAAAATAGGGTCGGTCGGGAACTGGAACCACAGGTATTTTTTTTAGGCTTGACATATCACATGGTCCAGTGCATGTCAAATTGTCAACATAACATATGATATGGTGATGAACTCACATGTCCTGTGACAATGTCACATGGTATCATGTGATGTTACATACATGCCTCTACATGTGACATGATGTCACATGTATGATATATCATATGACATGTGATATCATTCAATCATAATTAAGGCTAAAATTAAAACTTGGATTTTATTCTGATTATACTTACAATGCTTCCTTTATGAAACCACCAAGCCTGCAAGGACAAAAAAAACAATCATTGGACATTTAAAAATAAAAATTATTCACCCGAGTAGAACACACACAAAATAAAAATATAATACTCCCAATGCATAATAACTACCAATTGATCAGTTGTACTTACAATCATGGCACCAATTATTCCACTCACTAAAAGGAAATCAAACCACATATTAAATTTATTTACTACTTCTTAATCAAGCCGCAGTGAAACAAGAATGAGAGTTGAGAAGCGAGGGTTTTTGCAGTAAGAGTTTTCTCAACTCTCATGACCATGGGACGTACCGGGCGGGGCGGCAGCCCCCCAGTTTGTTGGGCAGTCGGGCAATATTCGCTCAACAGTCGGGCAATTTTGGTTTATTATAAAAATAATTGAGACAAATTCTGTAAATTTTGTGGTAAATTTTTGTTTTGAAAATTTTTGTTATATTGTTCCGAAAAATTTTGGTAGCTGTCGGAAAAAATTTGTTGACACCTAAAATGGTACACTGACCGAATTTTTTTTGGCGATGGGGAAGGTCGCAAAAATAAATTCCGGAAAAAGTTTTTTGGGTACTTGTCGGGCAAAATCCGGAAAAGTCGGGCATACCGCCCCCCTAAATTTTTCCTTCCGGTACGCCCATGCTCATGACCCCAGTCAATCGAGAACAAAAGTTGCATGACTGTTGATGAGAGTTGAGTGGATGTTACCATGCACGGTTGATGAGAGTTTGTGATCAAACGTGAATGAGAGTTGGAAACTTGCAACTCTCATCAACTCTTGTTTGACTGCAGGCCTTAAAATATCAGTCGGTCACGGACATTGTCCGAACCATTCATCAAATTGTCCGACATACAGAAGAAACCACTGGACATTCTGTCCGACCTAAGTGAAACTGAGGTTTATTGTTTGTCCGACCCGAGTGTATTGGTGTCCGACTAAACTGTAGCTTTGTCTGATGCTTTCTCCACGCACGTAAATAAAAATGTACAGTACCCTAGTCCAGAACCAGAGTTTGTATAAAAATGAACCGAAAATGTTGCGGGGCGGCGAGTGAAATGTCGAGGTAGAAAACAGGCTTAAGTTATCGAAGTCGTACTGCTATCATTGGCAAGCAAGTTAATTTTGGCTTGGAAATAAGTATGAATGACACAAATTATTTCATATCTTCACAACATTTAGTTCAGAATGAATACATTATGCTGATATTAATTTGCGTCATTCAGACTTCTTTCCGACCCAAACTGAACTGAAGTCATCGGACATTTGTCCGACTGCCCTGTAAAAGATATTTTAAGGCCTGTTTGACTGGGGCTTTAGTAATGCAATGTCATCATTGTATCTACCGTATACACACAGAAAGAAGAAATTTGAACAATACTGTTTATATCTCTGTAAATTATATACCTAGTAAATTGACGACCAGTAGATACATCACTGCGTCATCTTTTGCTTTTACCAGACCCAGGATGAAGGCAATCTACAAAAAATTATATTACATAATATAATAATTTAGAGATTGTCACACAGTGTTAATTTGAGACTACAGTATGTTCACATTACGCTGGAGCAAAATTGCTTGAAAATGTCGTAACAATTCGAGCATGGTTTCTAAATGCTTGGCTGATTCGTGTGAACGGTGGTACCGTCTTTATATTGCTCCACTTTAGCATTTTTTTTATTATCTTTCTAAATTTATTTTTTATTACTCGGTATCTTTTCTTATTTTTTTCTATTTTTGAATTAAATTGTTTTTCACTATCGGATGTCGTTTTGATAATCTGTACTGAACTCTAATAATGGTTTAGTGTGAAGAGACAATAGACATAAAACGTTGCATCATTATTTTGCTCTGGCATAGAGTGAATGTACTGTAGTGAAGGCACATTTAACCTTACCAAAACCGCAAGGAATGTTATGCCAAACCAGATTCGAAGAAGCATTGTCTAGGAAGGAAATATTAAACATTAGAGAAACTTTAACCCGTTATTTTATTTGTCTAACACCAGGCGATTTTACTTGTCAATACTGCCTAATACTAGGATATTTACTTTTGACTAACAACGGATGATTTTATTCATCAAAGGGAAAGTGTAACGTTGGGCATTAAATGGGTATTAAACCACAATTATCTTGTTTGGGCTGGTCATATGAGCTGGGCTAACTGGGATGAATCCAGACCCAACTGTCACACATTCGGTTGAGTCTCGCGTAATTCGCTTCACTCTCACGCCACGTTTTGTAAATCTCACGCATATAGCAGTTTCATAGTATTTTTTCAATAAATAAATATAATATTGTATTCTTAAATGCACATTATTAATTAATTAATCATCATACGGATCACAAATTGAATATATAATCGTGTGTTATTGTTCCTGCATAAACGGCCCGACATTTTGGCTTTTGCCCGCAATTTGGATACAAAATAGTACGGATATGTAAATACGGCAGACAAAAGGCAGAATCAGTTGGAGCAGAATTCTATATGTAAATTATCAAAGGCAAATTAAAGCTCATTATTGTATGTCACAGAAATACAGTTATTGTAACTAAAGTGCCTTGTCTTAAAGGAAGTTATGAAGCAGTGACGTATTTCATTAAAAAACACGAACTCTCATGTATGAAATGCCATTTCAGACCCCCGGACTTTTACAAAGGTGTCATCCACATCATCCCCAATCTCACTCTTAACTTCTCTGCAAAGTTGTGAGTTCTGTGAATTATGTCAAGGAAACTGTTGGGCATTTGTTAGGATATGCAGTTTTATCTAGCAATCATTCTACCATGGGCAGGGTTACCAAGAGAGGGTGGCATTCCCCCCCGGCTCCCAGCTCATAAAGGCCCCCCAAAGCGACAAAGAATTCCCTTAGAATTTCTTGATACAAGTTGCTTATTAACCGAGAATGTACATTCTCATTGCCGGAGTGTAAATATATACATTACTGTAAAACACCGTTTCTCACGTTTTACAATTATAACTGAACATCATAGGGGCCATATTTGGAATATTTTATGACATCAGAGGGACCCCGGGAAAGTTTAGCCATGGCCCGCGCGCAACCTCTTGGCAGCCATGACCAAGGGGGAGGGGAGTGGCTAAGAATCTTGCGATAAGCTATGCCATGCTTGATATTTCAAGGCTGTGTGGGTGATTTAGTAAAGAAATCAATTTGACTTTTTATATGGCAACTTGAATATGGACATGGCCCTTATATATAATCAGCTACTTGATTTGCAAATAGTTGTAATATTTTAGCAGCCATGTTCAAGAGGAAATCATTTATATTCATATTCACTTCAAGGAAGCATTTAATATAACATAAAACACTTCAAAAACTTGCACAATATCGCAATTTTCCGATCTTTTATAAAAACAAACACCACAAATAATGAATATATTAAGCCAACCTATTTATACTGCATATTGCGCCCCTTAAGTTTCAATTAATGAGCATTTTCTAAACAAACTATAAAGAAAATTTAATTGCTTGTACCTTTAATGGGCTATCTTCTCCATAATAGGGCCTTGTAGTCTCGTCCATTTTGCCCTTTGTGTATAAAACCAAACGAGTTTTTGTCTTGAACAATGCCGAAGTGTAATAAAACCAGCTGTGGTGCTACCACTGATATATGGTTGCGCGTGCAATAAAAATCCGGGGGGTTTTATAGTGTATTTATGACACTCCATAAAATAAATGCCTTCCATTTTTTCTTAATTCTGAGCGATTAATTGCAATTTTGGATAGGAAAAGTAATTTGGATTATAGTTTTGTACACCTGCAGTATGTTTCAAATAAATGTAAATAAATAAAAGGAAAAATAAAGCCAGAAAAAGGAAGATTTTTCCGAATACTGGTGAATAAAAATATATTACACCCCCCGGAAAACATTCAGTTCCGGTTTTCAAGGCAGTTGAATTTTCTCGTGCGATCAAAAAATGGACGACGAAACGGAGGGAACTCAGACTATTCAAAATGAGAACGCTTTTAATGATCAGATGCCGTTGTATCCTGATAATTATGATGTGAAAAGAACGGTTAGTTTGACTTTTGCTTTTTATGAGCCTATTACTTTATCTCTTCCTGCAAATTGTCGATGCAATTTTGCAGAATAGAAAATAAATTGCATTGGCATAACTGCCCTTCCCCCCTTTGATAAGATTTGATGGCTTTTTGTTTATCGTTGATCTTTTGACCATGAAGTGCATTTAGTTGTTTTGAAAATTGTCAAATTATTGAAGGCGTGGTTTTTGTTCTTTATACATACTGAATACCTCAACAAATGATGACATTATCTTTTCCATATACTTCCAATAAAAGAATAATTTATACCCACAAGTTAGAGCTCGACAACTGACTGTCTGTAGCTCAGTTGGTTAGAGCGCTGCATCGGATTGCAGGGCCGTAGGTTCAAGTCCTGCCAGAGGGCCAGGGTGCATTCCATGCACGTTTTGTGGAAGATCTTCGGTACATGTGTTTTGGATTGCTGGTGCACAATCACATCAAGGTTGGCGCACACGTTTTGGTGCTTGGTGCAGCATCAAAATTCAAGCGAGGCCTAGAGTATTAATGGGTCGTTCCAGAAAAGATCCATACTCCCCACGGAGCAAATTTCTACCGTCCAGAGGGGGAGGGGAGAAAAAATTGTTTCTGATAATAGTAAATGTATTAGGACATCCAAAGGGGGTAGGGGGGTTAATTTCCTCCGTGGGGGTTGGTATGGATGTTTTCTGGAATGACCCAATAATCGCCTGGTGATTGAATATTGGCCTCTATAATTCTTTAGGGAGTCGAGAAACTTGTGTGCCTGGTTGTAAGCTAAATGGTGGTTATAATTTGTGATACAACAGTTAGTAACAACACTCATCATTGCTCATCAGCAAAGTCAGTTACATGCCTTTCTAGCAAGTTTAAATTTAAAGTGGAAGTCAAGTCAGTAAGGCCCGTTTTATACATCGAATTTCAGTCGCGTCGAATGCAATTCAAAAAATAGATAATGAAGCTTAATGAGGTTTATCATCTCATTATCTATTGTCTTAATTGCATTCGACACGACCAAAATTCGACGTATAAAACAGGCCTAATGTAAACAAACGGTTTGTTTACATTTTGAACTGCTGTATTTTTTGAAATATGATGTACTGTCTGAATATCTAACACCATTTTGGTTCGCTATGCTTCTAAATGAATATGAAATAGAGTTTATGTTCAGAAAAATTTGAAACATTCGAAATTTGGGCAATGTTCACATTAGAGGGTCCTCACATTGTTATGAGCAGAACCGATGTGCAGAACGGACTTGACTTCCACTTTAACTACATTTTACTAACTAATGAAACCTGTGCCTGCGATCAGCCAACGCACAAATTGACCTCACTTGGCGTGCGGCAAGACTACCTTGAGATTATCTTCGGCATGAGGTTTACATGGAATGCACCCTGGCCGGAGGGCCTAATGCATTTTTTGCAGCTACTCCTGGTCGCTAGTCTAATAAATATGTAAAAATCCACAAAATTATTAAGCCAATGAAAATTTTATTTTTAGAGACTAAAGAAGATAATATTTTTTGGAATTGTGGGATTAATGGTTGCAGTAAGTTACAGATACCTTTATTATTATACAGTACGTAGTGTTGTGTGCCAGAAGCCGGAGTTCTACCAGAGCTCTGGCATTTTTAATTTGGTCAGCCCTCCTGAGCATAAATTGTTTTTTGTTTTGATTTTCTTTAGATAACCATCATCATATCATTTAGCCGAGGAGTTTCCAAACATGTTTCGTATGTCCTGTTAGGATTCAGTATTCTTTGTGAGTAAAATTAGGATTCTGACTGATATTTGTACTGTTAAGGCGAAAAAGTAATTACCTGGGTTTCCTGCAGAGGCCGCGGAAACATTTCGAAAGTGGAGGGCGTTGGACAAAAGGGGCACCTTTGTATATGACCAAAATCAAACAATTTTATGTCGTTCACGAGCCAAACAAATTTTTTTTGAAAATATGGAGTCACTATGATGTTATAAATGGCCTTTACTACCGTACTGCAAAAAGGGTACTTTCTTTCCAGCAAAAGAGGGCGTTCGTTCGAGAAAATTTTTTCAATTTCTCTAAATGGGGCACTTTAGCCCAGAGAAAAGGACACATTTTTCACTTTTAAAAAAAGTGTTGGCTCACCGGGCACATGCCCTCATTACCCCTAGATGGTTCTGCAACTCCTGGTTGCAAAAACTTACGTAGGATTGGTCGGGTTTATAAATTAATGCTCATGCATGAGAGTGATATTCTATACGTAGAAACAGTTGCATGAATAAATCTGGTCTTTTCAACCAAATATTATTAATATATGATTGACCAAATTTAGTTTAAATGAACTTGCATACCTATATATATCATTAGTTTTTTCAATGAGAATTTTTATTTGTAAACCAGTGACACTATTTTTTTTCATGTCACTCATCACCTAAAGGGGCAATATCTCCATATATTTATATAAAAACCAAAAAAAAAATTATTTACTAAATTAGTACATATCTATATTATAACCAATTTTCATCTATTGGGATATGAATTAGAAAATGATCAAAAATTATAAAAAATACTCCTTTGCTCTTTTGGGCAAGATGTTTACAACATGAAATTTAGAACAGTAACTAAGTGTTAAAATTCAACAAAGTGTGCAAGCCAAAACACAGTGCTTGTACATCTTTGGAGTTTTTAATTACCTCAAATATATTTAAAAGGACATACGGTACTAGAATCTATTTGTTTTCAATATAAACCAACGATGGGAAGGTGAGAAAATAGGAATTTTCTGAGGTGTTTTTAACACAGACAATGACAGCCGACATTTTCAAAGGCAAATTGCGGTGACAAAACCAAAAGTTATTCACTTCTCTACTCAAAGCACTGAAAAACACCATAAAGAGAAAAACATTTTAAACATACATCAGGTAAGCCTTTTAGCTCAATTTTCTCATATTTCTGTTTGGAAAGAAACGGTTTTTAGCCAAAATTATTTTGCGCGCCAATGTAGGCTGCTATAAAATGTCAGACACGCGTTCTCTTTTGAAGTCTGGCTCTGAAAAACAATCGCTTTTTTTAGTTTGAAATAAGCTTTCATTAGGACTAATTGTGTAGAAATGTTATCTGTATGCTCAAATGAAAAAGATAACCTAATATTCAGGTATTCAACATAGCTATAAAAGGGTGAAATAAGGACTTTCATCTTTGGTTGTTTGTCAGACATGAGAAACCACATTAGTGCCATTTTGTCGCGCGTGCTATTTTATAAAATAAACACCTCAAAAGTCAAAACCATAAACTTTTAGTTCAGAAAACTACAAAGTTTCCCATAGACATTATTAAAAATGTTCTAGTGAAACGATTTCATGATAAATAAGCGAGCAATGGGCTCGAAAGGACGGTTAAATTATGTTTTTGTTGGGACTTCAGTTTCATGGCTTCCCGCAAAGGAAGCCATTTCAGAGAGAAGCGACAACAACGGCAAACAACCGTCGCGACCAAATTTTGATAACTTTTCCTTCTGATTCAACATGTAGTTACTAGCAAATGAGGTTGGATCAACATTACTATCTGCCTTATCGATTTAAAGTTTTATGGGGATATAAAACCCAATACAAAAAGCATTTTAAAAGCTTTAGAACTCAAGTGCGGACTTTTTGAGAATTCGCACGCGGCAAGCAAGCGCATTAATTCATTACACTTATTTCAAACCACAATATGCCTGAAACGAGTTGTCATTTTAAGACTAAATTGATGAAAATAGATATAACAGTGATTTTGGAGTACCCTACTTACTTAGTGTAATTTAATACTCGAAGTATTCTTGCCAAATAGGGCACGTACGCACACAGTAATTTAATCTGGTGTCGTTTGAAACATACTTTAGCTAAAATAACAACTTGAACAAGAAGACCAACAATGGGGTTACGAAAACAGTCGAAATTGTGCCCAAATTTGCATAAACAGTTCGTCTAAAAAGATAACTTTAAACTAGATTCAACGAACATTAATGCAGTCGAATTTTGTGAGTGTTTGATCGCATATTTCTACTCAAAAATACCCTTTAAAAAATCGTATCTGCTCACTTGTGTTCCGTGTTCATCTTTCTTGTGATTTCCGACTTCTATTTTTAATAAAGTTTGGAGAAATCCTCATCTTTTTGGCTGAAAATCTCGCGCATGGTTCACAGAAAAACTTGGCCCCAAAACGTCAATACATTCGCTTTCCTTTCATGCCAAATTTTCGTTGTAGTTGATTCAGAAACCTCTTCTTTTCTTGCTTTTAAAACTTGCTGTAAAATCTTTCTTTGTAACAGAATCGCCATTATTCATTATTTTTGGAAAACTAAGATTTTAAACTTGAAAAACTTTGCGAGTTTCTGACCGATTTTCTTGCATGATACACCGTTGAAAAGCTCGAATTTCACGTTCTATTTTCGTATCCGTTGCTAGGCAACCCAATAAACACGTGCTCAAATATCATGCCCGCAAGTTAAGGTGTCATGCCAGGGCGCATTCGGGCGCATTGTCCGTTACCCACTTGTCAATCTCAGGGCGCATACGGGCGCATTGGGCGTTAATGAGTTAAATAAATATCAACTTTGAAAGAAACAGGTTATACTTTATACAGCTAGTACAAAACAAATGCTACAAACTTATTCTACTCATGAATGTTTATATAGAACTGTAATTTCATTGAACTTTTTATCTGTAGTATATATGTTTTATATAGAGTAGATATTATTTGTAAAGTTACACGTCTGATGTAACTATTCTCTTTTCATATTAATTTAATAAAGACCTTACATACATACTTTACATACAGCTTGATGGTTAATTAATTGTTTCATAAAACTTCCAATTTTTTTAATTTGTAGGCATAACATTGGTGGAATGTGCTCTAGTAAGTACACTACAGTACTTGTAATGGTACATTTAGTAATGTTAGCCCATTAAGCATCAGCACTCTCCCCTTGAGTAAAATTATCTAGCGTTAGACAGAGTAAAATCAGACCTGCCAAGGTTCCTGCATTTTGCGTGAACGTTACGCATTCTGCTTTATTTGTAATTCTGTCCCGCACACATAATGATCTTAAAATTACGCATTTTACCATTGTATCACGCTATCCCACTTTTCATGGCATGCAACCTTACCTGGAATAATATAATTATTATATAGAGAATAATACATGGGTGTGCAGAAATACCAGATTTATTTTGAGTGTTCAACATGATATCTCACGAGTCGCAGTGAACGAGTGAGATATCATGTTCAACATGAGAAATAAATCTGGTATATCCAAGCACCCATGTATTTTTCTGTTTATTATATAAAGGACATTCTTTGAAAAGTGATAATTTTTACAGAAAAGCGATAATTGAAAAGCGATAATTTTCACATGTGAGATTATCATAAATAATCTCACATGTGAGATTATCAATTTTATCAGTGCTCGAAATCTCTATAAAAGCACTATACTTTATATTAATAATAATAATAAAATACAATAACTCATTGACAACGCTATGTGCAAAAGTTTTGAAAACGTCTAAATTGTAAAACTATGAAATCTCACCATTTGCTATTGATATTCTAAATATCAGAGCTGCCAAGTTTTCCGAAAATAAAACGTCCGAAAAAATGTTTCCAATTTTTTCAGAAAATTCCTTAATATTTAACATGTTCCGCAATCCCAGCATTCCAGGGTCCCCTCTGGGCAAGTTGGGCTAACTTTGTTTACTTTTCTTTGGGGGTGCAGACCCTCCCCCCCGCAGTAGTTCCGGCCCTGTCAAAGGGTGGGATGCAGGGGCAAATAGTCAGATTAATATTCATAATATACTGTAGTATTAATGATATTAAAATAATATCAAAAAATGCCCCAACCTACTCCAAACGGAAATGCAAAGGGGGGACCATGTGCAGCAACCCTAGGGTCAACAAAGGGGGACCACAGGAAATTTTCAAAAATTAAAAAAATGCCTCAACCTTACTCCAAACTTTCAGAAAATTGTCGAAAATTTTTTTATCAAAATAATTACTTTCAACTGATATAAAAAACATGTGTTGAAAAATGGTGCTCAAATGCAAAAGGGGGACCACAGGAAATTTTTCAAAGATTAAAAAAGTGTCTCAACCTACAGGTAGGCTAAACCTAAATTCAACATCTGAAGAACCGTAAAACTTTAATACTGTTTAAGAGACCCAAAATTCAAAGGCTTTCGAACCCCGCTACAAGTGTGTTGTTGTGAAATGTGGACACTCTCTTTCAGAATCATGGTTAACAGCCAGTCCAATTACACAGCCTGTTCAAATGAAGCGGACAACGTTGGAACGTGTTGGCTTCGTTTGAACAGGGTTTTACTATATACTTCAAGCTGACAGTTGCTGCAAAAATTAATTTTTTAGTGGTGGCTGCACAGAGTAGGACAACTTGATTCAGAGAAAGAATGGTTCATTTATTTTGTTGGAGTTTGTATCATCATCGAGTCCATATTTACAGATGTTTTGTTATTCGACTAATTTTTTTACCGTACAAGTGACTGAATTTCTGTCTTTGGAAATTAATAACACAGTTCAATTGAAGATCGTTCATGTTTGCAGACATTATCCCTCGAAAACAAAGTTTATAATGTTTTGTTAATTAATCAACAAATCCACGATTTTTCATCAGAGTGAAGAAGATTGCTTTAGGCCCATTTCATACATTATGCTTCGCATGCATCAAACTTAATACATTCTTCCAGAAAGTATGTCACCTCGGCCATATACTGTAATCTTGTTTTTGTGCATGATTGAGACGCCAGACAGGAAAAAATAGGAAAAAAACACTCTATAGCTCAAGTGACATACTTTCCAGAAGGGTGTATAATATGAAATAAGAATTGTTTCCAGTATTGGCATCTGTTTAAGGATAAGGCTATGTATTAATATATGGACATATGCAAACAGAGGGAAATAAATAACGTTGACTGATGCATGGATTTAGGGTGTATTATCAAGTATACACTCGGGTAACAGTGTTACAAGTGTTACACTATCTTTATTTAGAGTTAGGGTTAGTGTGTGTAACACTATGTAACACGGTGGGGGTAGGGTTAGTGTGTGTAACACTATGTAACACGGTGGGGTTGGGGGTAGGGTTAGTGTGTGTAACACTATGTAACACGGTGGGGGTAGGGTTAGTGTGTGTAACACTATGTAACACTGTCAACACTCTGTAGCACTATGTAGCACTGTGTAACACTGTGTAACACTATGTACAGTAACATTGTGTAACACTATGTAAGAATATGTAACATTGTTTAACACTGTGTAACACTTGTAACAGTGTTTCAACTGAGTGCCATTGATAATAAAACCACCCTAAATCGTGCATAGTATAATCAATGTTATTTAATTCTGTTCAACACTTCACTGTACTTCATGACAAAAACATACTTTGTAGATGAGGTTTTAGAAAAGATTGATTATTTTCTGTTCTTAGTATAATATATATATACAAATTAATAAATATGTAGTAAAATAATTATACCTACAGTACACATCAACCCAGTTAATTTAATTTTAAATTAAATTAAGCTTTGTTTTTTGGTTTTGCAAAATATTTATTGCATGTTTTGTCGCCTGTTATCCAACATGGCAGCCAACACTTCCACTTGTATGGAGTGAATATGTTAAACCGATACGTAAATGGGTACCGCGCCTCAAGAAATTTCTTGTATTCCTTGGGAATTGCCACAGGCATGCCTGCAAAGTCAATCTTCTTTGTCGGTACAACCCAAGACAGTGGCACAGTTTCACGGCTGTGTTCAAGTTTCACAAATATATTATCAGTGTCTGTTATCCATTTTGGATAATAGCTTTTGAGTACTTTTTGTTGAACTCCATTAAATATGCCGTCCGTCACAGTCCATCTGTAATAGTCGAGTTGGGTGCGGTTAACTTGTGCTACAAGGCCATTACGATGGATACCGTAATTTGCAAACTCTGCGTTCATTTCCAAAGGATTAAATTCTATGTGGTAAACGCTGGATATGTC
>CACRXK020010743.1:0-17244 GCA_902702795.2 Paramuricea clavata | reverse complement strand
TCCGACATCACTCTCCTTAAGTGATGAAGAATGGTGTTTAATATAGAATCATGCCTCCACGTATATCGATGTTGTTGTAACGCTACAGGGCAATATGACAGAACATGAAGCTGTGTTTGAATTTTGTTGCAAAGGTCACAATTTGGAGGATCTCGAATGTTCCACCGCTTGAGGTTAGATTTGTTGCTCAAGTTAAGCACTAGAGCCCGTCTTGCAAAACAAGTTATATTACGGGGTAGTCTGCAAACCATTTCTTGCCAAAAGTGCAGTATTTTCTTGTTGCACGCTTCAGTTAGATATCTTGTTGCACGCTTCAGTTAGTAAAATTTGCCCAAATATCATTTGTACTTTGCTGTTTCAATAACTTATTTGTTCCGGTAATAATAATAATAATAATAATAATAATAATAATAATAATAATAATAATAATAATAATAATAATAATAATGGAAACTTTATTAAATGTTTTTCTTTACATACATATACAATCGTAAATCTCTCTCATAAAGGTAACTTACGGTTGGCTATTTGAAACACAATTATACTAAACTAAAATAACAGAACAAAGTGCATGCAATATATATATATATATATATACAATGAGATAAGTCAAATTGTTAGTAAATCCGGATTTTCCCATTCCTTATTTCGGCAACAAAAAATGTAATATGTAGTTCTAATAGCAATAGTCATCATTTTCCTAACGCAGTACATTTGGTGGTTTTTGTCAAGACCAATACTATCTAACATGTCTAAAAATGTATAACATTCTTCTGCAAAAATACCTAAAGAGTTGATGGAGAGATTTATAAATTTAACTTGGTTAAAATTTTTACCTAGCTGTCTCAATAATTCTCTATATTTATCCTTCTTCCGTTTTACGTTGTTTTTGAGGTTTGTCTCATAACCAGTGGTGAGTTCAACCACATATAAGGAACCATTTGAGCACGATAATAACAAATCTGGGCGATACGTATCACCAGTGAGTATTGAAGGGCTTTTGAATCCATTTAGGTCGGCGTAGAGAGTAGAACCGTCAACAGTTTCTAACTGATGAGCAAGAAAGTTCAGGACTGAATTGTGTCTCCACGTAAATCGGTCGAGATAAAACTGACATCCAGCTACTATGTGTAGTAATGTTTCAGGGCTAAGACAAAAAGAACAGTCTGAATTTGAAGATATTGCCCATGTGTTTAGGTTTTTACGCGTCGGAAGAGAGTTGTTAATGTAACGAATGGTAAAGTTGTAAATGTTTTTCGGGAGCTTTGATTGGGCGACGGACCACACCTTGCTAAGCTGAGGTAAAGCGAACTTCGTGACGCTGCAGAAAAAGGATCCTTGACTGGTTAATCGGTTTAGGAGTTTGTTTTCGTGTCCAGAACGGAAATCTTTGAGAACTTCCTTAGTAGAGTTATAAGCGTCATATTGGATATTAGTATGGTTACTGGTTGCTCTCCACAGGTCGTTAGTTGATTCACTAGGAGAAAATTTTAAAGCTTTTCGGAGGACTGTTTGACACTGGATAAATTTTACAGATGGAGGATAAATACTCAGGCCAAATTTATTATTTGTTAGAAAGACAGTACTTAGTGTTCCTGATATTGGTACTTCAAGCCATCTGCGGATATATTTGTTGGCAACAGAGTCGATATTTTCAGTAACCCATGTTTTAGAGAGTGTTGCGACGGTGAAGTGCCAGGCTAACTTGGACAAGACGTAGCGACTGTAGAGGAGCAGTTTATTTTTGGGGTGTAGTGGCTTTGAGTCAATATCAGACATTAGTTCATTAAGTAGGGAGGTTAGTTCAGTTTTGTGATTATCATTCGACATGTGGAAATCAAAGTAACGTCCTAAATATTGAAATGATTCTCCAATGGTGATTTTTGGTATTAGTTGATTGCTGATGAGGAGTTTTGGCAAGTACTGAACTGATTTTGTGATCGCTTTTTTAATGCCAAAGGTACTGCATTTGTCAACTCGGATAATCATATCGGACCATTGGCACCAGATAGAAAATCGATTTAATAGATGTTGGTTTTCGGATTCTTGGCCAGTAATTACAGCCGCGTCATCAGCAAACTGGAACCAATGGATGGGATAATAATAATAATAATAATAATAATAATAATAATAATAATAATAATAATAATAATAATAATAATAATAATAATAATAATAATAATAATAATAATAATAATAATAAAAGCATTTATTTAAACACGATGGTAAATTTACAGCATAGCTGATGTGGTCGTGCACGTGGAACTAACTACAATTAATGAATATAAACATAAATACAGCATCTCACTCTAAGTGATCTAACAGAACAACAAATTACATGTCACATAACTGAGATACTATTTTACCCAATCCAAACATATTAGCTACTTAAACCTATGGCGTCACATTGTAGCACAATTGTTATATTATATATGACCATCTAATTTTCAGTCAGTAATACCAAAACATAAACTGTTTAGGAAATAACTATACGAAGTACTTTAGACATGCAAGTAGAAGTGCCCTTAGCGAGATTAACCAGCTTTGATGTAAGACGTAAGGCTATGTTAAGGCAGGATTTGGTTAATTTAGTAATAAACTAGAAAATACATGCATGCAGAAACCCTCGCCTTGCTGACAAAACCATTGTACGTTCCGAACATGAAGTTCTAAAATAGTTGTCATGGTAACACGATAATTTTTTAAGAATATTCTTACAAATGAAAAATCGCCTAAAAATATCACTTTTAATTACAAAATCATTAATTTCCCAACATATATATCTTAGGTATGTTATTATACGTAATATAAGCCTCAATTTAAGGTAAAATTCAAACCACAAACGCTTCGCAAAACGTTTTAAAGTGCTCTTTAACTTAACTACCTTTAATTATTAAAATGGTTTATCGATAAACTTTGAGTTTGCAATAAAATGATTTCAAATTCTCGCTTGCAAATAACTTTGCTTTCTTTTTCATTTAAAAAATTCAATATAATACAGAAGGGATTCAATATTAAAGATACACTGAAATTATATTCTGTCTTGTTTAGTTGTTTCATATACGCAAAGGCCGTCGGGTTTTAAAGCCATTATAAAATCAATATTTAAAACAAACTTACCTTCGTTAACGTCGGCTCCCTTCTTTTAGCCGATTCTTTCGCAGTTTCTTTCTCCGAGAGCTTTTGAAATTTACAAAATATTGCAAAAATGCGAGTAAAAATGAAATATATTCGCAAGAAATTTATCAATCATGAATCATCAAATCAAGAAATGTTTGCTATTTCGCTGACGTGATGCAGTCGTTTATGCAAACTTTAAATTGGACCAATCAGTGTCCGCTATTCATGACAGTCCGCCATATTTTTGAGGTCAGTGAGGATGACCACCCATCGTTAGTGACCCACGCCCGCGATATTTGATGAACTTTAGACTCCGCTAATGCTTTCGTTTCCCCGGGTGTAAATAGCCGGGGGGAATTAGTACCCTCGCACGGCGCTTCGCGCCGCCGGCTTGGGGATTAGCTAGTCATATATTAATTATTACTGTCTATAATTGCAACGCCTTGACAGACTTTTTGAATTTAGCGAAAGATTCAGTTGATTTAAGTTCTTTATCTAGCGAGTTCCAGAGAGTGACAGCCTGGTAAGATATGGATTTCTTTAGATAGTCAGTGTTAGGTTTCGGTAGTACATAAGTCATTATATTTCTCAGTTCATAGCGATGGCCAGTTTTTATGAATAGAGACTGCAAGTTGCAGGAACCAGATTATAATAGTTTTTATGAGCTGAGTATAAAAGTTGTTGTTTAATCATACTGTTCGGCGTAAACCACTTCACTTTTGCAAGAACATCTTTTCCTGAGGTGTACCAATCCAGGCCAAAGATAACTTTCGCTAACTGGACATGTATTCGTCCCAACTCGTCGAACAAGGTCTTTCCACATGAATCTCATATCAAATTTCCATACGTGATTGAAGGTAACACAACTTTGAAGTAAAAATCTAGCTTCGCATTAATTGGCAAGAAGTACAATAAAAATCCGAGAACATGACTACTCCACCCCAGATTACAATCAATTTGCAGCCCTAAACATCTGGTCGACACGACTTGCTTTATCTGGCTTCCTCCTAATTTGATGCATTGAAGTGGACCGATAAACTTCCTTCGACTCATCAGCATGAACTCTGTTTTGTCAGGATACGGCGTCAGTCGATTTTCGCTGCACCATTTCTAAAGTTTGTCTAAGATCCTGTTCAGAATGTTTGCTACCAAATCGTGATTTGGCGCAATGACATAAAGTGTAGTATCGTTGGCATACATATAAATTTCTCGTTCTTTAAAGTCATCGATATCTGGCAAGTCAGTACAAAATAACGAGAAGAGAATGGGACCTAGCACAGATCGTTGGGGTACACCAAACTGAACAGACATTGACTTCGATACATGACCATTGATCACAGTCGCTTGATGGCGATTCGACAGATAGTTCTTTATCTACGACTAGAGATGCGCGATACACCTAGTTCTCGGAGTTTCCTCAGCAAGATTGGCTGAGAGATCGAATCGAAAGCCTTTCGAAAGTCCACGAAGACAACACCGACCACTAAGTTATCGTCTAATGCCCCTCTCCAATCTTCGGTCATTTTCACCCAGAGTAACTCTGTCGAATGACCTTTCTTGTATGCCCATTGGTGAGTGTGGATGAGCTCATGTTCTGCGAGGTGGGTGGTGATGGTTTGGGACACACATGTCTCCATGAGTTTGCCGGGCACACTGAGCAAGGATATGGGTCTGTAGTTACTCTTCTCTGTTTCGTCGTCCTTCTTGTACAGTGACGAAACAATGGCATTTTTCCACTGGTCGGGTACGCTGTTACTTATTGCACTTGAAGTGTAGAGGGAAAGTAAAGATGGAAAGAACAGGTTCATCGAGAGAAATAAAGTAATAAAGCTATAAAGCCACACAGAAAGACATTTTGAAAGCGTGTGCGTACAATATAATTCGAAACACTGAACAATAAAACAGTAACCGCGTGAATCGGATGAAAACAGTTTTATTTCTGAATTCTTATACTGATATTGGGATATTTTGTTATATCACGTTAAAAAATTTATACTAATTATTATCGGTAAAGGTTTACCTTGACTTTGCCTCGGTGAATATTCACCGATTTAGTATATACGTATACGAATACTTTAAATAAACTTATCTTAATATTGATTAAAACAGGTCAAAGGCCGAATGTAAATATTTATAATTTGAAAGAATCGCCTTGGCAAATTAGGTTCCCTGTGTTAATATTATGATAATAATAATTAACAATTATTGAATGAGGTTGAACACGATATGAAGAATTATCAAGCCCGAAGTTTGCCGTTATCAACCGAAGCCGAAGGCTGAGGTTGATAACGGCAAACTGAGGGCTTGATAATTCTTCATATTGTGTGAAAACCGAATTCAATAATTGTTTTATTATTTATTTAAAAAATTCAAAACAAACGGTCATCCATTTGTTCGCCCGCGTTAATAATCAGCCAAACAAGAATTAGGAAAAGTGTTCTTACCTATTCTAGGAGCTTTTGTTTATCTTTTTGTATTTAACGAATCTTTATCTTCCAGTAATTTTTGAATTTCGGCTTCGCCAAGGTTGGCGAACCTTTCAGTGGAAGAAGCCATTGGTATTTTACTTGTATTAAGAAAAAAACAATTCTCTAGTCCTTCTGCAGCCGTCGTCGTCATATCGTCGTCATATCAGAAACCAGGAATTTTTTAAATAAATAATAATAATGTTTATAGGGGCTTTGGTGGAACAATCGTATATGAGCAAGCGCCTTTCACCTCTGAAATTGTTGGTTTGATCCTCGTATCGGGCTCATGCCTTATAATTATGTGAAAAGAGTGAGCCAACGCTCCACCGAAAATCGCTGGTTTTTTCCGGGTACTCCGGTTCTTCCCACAGTGAAAGTTGACAGGGTGTGTTGGGATTAGCCCTAACTGAATCTTCCAGTGTGGAACCTGCCTTTCTGTGCTTCGTGATCAGACATGAGTCATAAAGTGGCTGCCTGCAGAGGAGCCCTTAGTAAGCCTTCGACTGGGTCAGTTTGATTTGCGTTCTTTGCAATTCAGCTAATTAGTTCTCAGCTGCAAGTAAGGATGATTAGCACACTCCACCTACTTGCTTGCTTGCTTTCTTACTTATGCTTACTTACGTACGTACCTACGTACGTACCTACGTACCTACGTACGTACTTACGTACATACCTATACTAATACGTACGTACCTATACGTACGTACGTACTTAGTTAGTTTCTTACTTATATACTTACTTACTTACTTAGTTACTTACCCACTTACTTACTTACTTTATCGATGTAGTAAATATATGTAAAACTTGATTAGCGAACAAAATGCATGCCATAATAGAACCATTATTATATATGGACACGGAGGTGCCCGTCAAAACCATCAGATTCCACAACTCAGACAAACCGTGGATGACAAGCCACATTAAAATGGAAATCAAAGCTAGACAGCGAGGTTTTAGTCGTGGCGATAGTATAAACTATACACGCTTATGCCATATCTAGTCTGATATCTAAAGCGAAAATAGTCTACTATGAAAGTAAAGCCAAAGACCATCCTAAATCAAACTCTAGTAAATGCTTTAAATCCATCTCCTCACTAGTTGGCATGGATGGTACATCCAACCTTCCGGCAAACGGGTGCCAAAACTACGATCTTTCTGAACTGACCGAGAAACTACAGGCCGTTTTTACCGCCCTTTGGAATGGAATGACGTTAGACAATGCTGCTAATTATGACCTAAATAATGTGCAACACCATCTTAAAGAAACTGATCCCCCCATAACATCGATAGGTCAGGTAAAAAAGGCACTTAATGCATTAAAGGTGAAGAAGGCGACTGGCATTGATGGAATCCCTGCATGGTTCCTGAAGCAGTATAGTGAAGACTTAGCTCCCGTAGCACATAACATCATCACGAGTAGTATAATTCAATGTAAATACCCCACCTTGTACAAACAAGCTCTAATAACCCCTGTGCCTAAAATTACTCCACCAAAAAATGTTGAAACTGATTTTCGTCAAATTTCTGTGCTTCCACAGTTAGCTAAAGTGCTGGAAAAGATTCCGGCAATTGCAACTAAATTGTGCAGATCTCACATTAAAAGATAACCACCATGCATTTTTCAAGGGCCGTTCTACAATCTCAGCATTGATTGAAATTTCACAAAAATGGTTTGATGAAACTGATAACACCACGCATGGCAGAAAAGGTATCCATGCTATTTTCATTGACTTTAGGCTTTAGCAAAGCGTTTGATATGGTGGACCAGCGAATTCTCCTTTCTAAATTGGCCTGTATGAACTTAACTAAAACTTTTTGGCTGTGGATTCGAAATTTCCTATCTATGAGAAGTTAACAAGTAAAGCTACTTCAAATGTTGTCATCATTCGCTCCATGCCCAGCTGGAGTTCGCCAAGTCTCTGTCATCTCTCCTATGCTATCTAATGTATACATCGATGGTTTAGAGAATGAAATCCCTGCATACCTAACCGTCGATACCTCGAAGTATGCCGATGACTGCACACTCGATCAAGCAGTTGGAGCCGGGGAAATAAGCCATGTCCAACAGGCTCTAGATATTATCAAAAATTGGTCGGTGTCGAACAAAATGAGTATCAACGTCAAAAAAACAAAGGACATGTGGATATGCTTCACGGAATCAGTATTGGAACCTCCTCCTGTTTATATCGGTATTATATAAGTATAGAACAGATTATTTAGTCTAAACAGGTCCTTGAGTGATAGCAGCTATTCCTTTAGCTGACCAAGTTTAACCTGTATAAATATGGTATATTATTATTATTATTATTATTAAAGAGTGGACAAATTTAAACTACTTGGAATGGGGCTTCAAAACAACCTCAAATGGAACAATCATGGATGGAACAATCATCACCAAAAAAAAAGTTTCTATTTAGTATTAATTTCTTCATGAAATGGCTGAGGAATTTGGTAAAATGAAATATAAAACTATATCGTTCGAAATAAAGTTTTACTTAAACACTTTTTCTTTACAAGTTTCGAAAACACAATACAGCGGTCAGAACACCATACAGCACAATGAAAACATGACATATTAAAAGAAATAATATCGTACAAATTGGGAAATCTATAGCATACAAAATAAAATGGATTTTAAAGAATATTACGGCAAGGTTTTTCCCAAAAGTCGGGATAGTTTTTGCTATTTGTTTGAAGTGAATGTTTCGGAGTTTTAAATAAGTTTTAAATTGTTCGTGAATATGTTTTACACAGTAAAATAACAAAGGAATCCTACCTTTCAAGTTAAATACAACATTTTGTGCTTCTTTCGTTTTCTGGGGACTGGGGACGATTTTTTCAATATTTTGTCGATTTTGAAACCAAATTTGCCGAATCATTCTTTTTGAAAAGCATTATTTACTGCCCAGGTGGAAAATAATGCCTCAGATTTACTAGTCAGCTAGCCAATCAGAACGCGTGAAAGCTCATTTGATATGCAAAATTTATACTAAAGATTATTATTATTATTATTATTATTATTATTATTATAAGACAAGTGTCTGTAATGCAGTCCCCTAATGTTCCTGTGTCAAGTCGCACGGTTGTTAAATGTTGTTGTGGCAAGATATGCAAAGGGCGCGCGGCCTTAAAATGCATCAGCGCAGTTGTCAAGTGATACATGGCCTTAACGACGAGCTTTGTGCAGATCTTGAGGAGCAAATAACTACGGATAACAGCGAAATATTTCAGAAAATGAACACAACGGCAATGATATTAATACAGTTAATAACGATAGTTTTCCTGAACTGAAGAAAGGCATAAACCTCCCGAAAAATGATTCTGAATGGTCAACGGCTAATGATTATTTTGAATGTGCACTCCAGCCAAATGATCCAATCACATTGCAAGATCTAAATTCAAAAATCAAGCTTTTAAATGACGCGATATACAGCTACTTTGCAAATAATTATGGACATACTGAAACTGTACCGACAAAAATATGGTAGCTAAACATAAAGAGTATACGGTTAAAGAGTTAAAGAAAGCTTTACAAAATTTAAAATCCAAAAAGGGTGATCTCAGTGAAATTAAATACGTATCGCGTACATTGCGTGACAAGCTCCGTAACAATAGCAACGACGCCGATGACTTAAATGACAGTGAGTCTTTTAATCACAACAAATATCTGGAACGAAGCTTTTGGGGCTATGTTAAAAATATAATCAATAGAAAAGACGCAGTATTACCATCATTTAACATGACTGATTGCCTTTCTTATTTCTCTAAATCTCTGGCTAAAATTAATCCTAACAAGCTATTTGTAATTCCCAGCTGGATCCCAATGTTATCTGATCCTGAAGTTCAATTTAACCTTGACCCCCCGACCTATCAACAAATTACGAATGTTATACGCAAAATGAAATCGTCTGGTTCTCCTTGCCCTCTTGATCAACTTTCTATAATAAGTTTCAAGCATTGTCCTTATCTGAGAACTTACCTTACTGAGCTAATTCACGATATTTGGTTATCTGGAACTGTCCCAACTGAGTGGAAAAGAGCATGTACCATACTAATCCACAAGAAAGGCAACAATAATGACCCTTCAAATTTCCACCCCATAACACTCGAATCCATACCTTTAAAAGTATTTACATCTTGTCTTCGAAACGCAGTATACTCCTTCCTCGCATCTAATAACTTCGTAGAACACAACATACAAAAAGGCTTCACCCCTAACCTATCTGGCACTCTAGAACATACTGCACAAATGGCTGACATTATTAATAAAGCTCGGATCAGACAACGCTCTGTTGTCATCACCCTACTTGATCTTAAGAATGCTTTCGGCGAAATCCATCACAACCTCATCCAATCCGTACTTGACTACCACCATATCCCTGATCATATAAAATTTGTTATAAAAAGTTTATATACTGATTTCCAAACCTCGATAATTACCTCTGAATTCCGCACTCCTTTTATGACAGTTGGCCGTGGCGTATTGCAAGGAGATTGCCTCAGTCCTCTTCTTTTTAACATGTGCTTCAATACATTCGTTCAGCATATCAAAGCTGAAAAATATCGTCAATTTGGGTTTTCCTTCAAATTACTAAATCCCATCCACTGGTTCCAGTTTGCTGATGACGCGGCTGTAATTACTGGCCAAGAATCCGGAAACCAACATCTATTAAATCGATTTTCTATCTGGTGCCAATGGTCCGATATGATTATCCGAGTTGACAAATGCAAGACCTTTGGCATTAAAAAAGCCATCACAAAATCAGTTCAGTACTTGCCAAAACTCCTCATCGGCAATCAACTAATACCAAAAATCCTTATTGGAGAATCATTTCAATATTTAGGACGTTACTTTGATTTTCACATGTCGAATGATAATCATAAAACTGAGCTAACCATCCTACTTAATGAACTAATGTCTGATATTGACTCAAAGCCACTACATCCCAAAAATAAACTGCTCCTCTACAGTCGCTACGTCTTGTCCAAGTTATCCTGGCACTTCACCGTCGCAACACTCTCTAAAACATGGGTTACTGAAAATATCGACTCTATTGCCAACAAATATATCCGCAGATGGCTTGAAGTACCAATATCAGGAACACTAAGTACTGTCTTTCTAACAAATAACAAATTTGGCCTGAGTATTTATCCTCCATCTCGGATTTTCGTTCTGGACACGAAAACAAACTCCTGAACCAATTAACCAGTCAAGGATCCTTTTTCTGCAGCGTCACGAAGTTCGCTTTACCCCAGCTTAACAAGGTGTGGTCCATCGCCCAATCAAAGCTCCCGAAAAACATTTACAACTTTACCATTCGTTACATTAACAACTCTCTTCCGACGCGAAAAAACCTAAACAGATGGGCAATATCTTCAAATGCAGACTGTTCTTTTTGTCTAAGCCCTGAAACATTACTACACATAGTAGCTGGATGTCAGTTTTATCTCGACCGATTTACGTGGAGACACAATTCAGTCCTGAACGTTCTTGCTAATACTTTACAAACTGTTGACAGTTCTACTCTCTACGCTGATCTACATGGATTCAAAAGCCCTTCAATACTTACTGGTGATACGTATCGCCCAGATTTGTTATTATCGTGCTCAAATGGTTCCTTATATGTGGTCGAACTCACCACTGGTTATGAGACAAACCTCAAGAACAACGTAAAACGGAAGAAGAATAAATATAGAGAATTATTGAGACAGCTAGGTAAAAATTTTAACCAAGTTAAATTTATAAATCTCTCTATATATCAGCTCTTTAGGTATTTTTGCAGAAGAATGTTCTACATTTTTAGACATGTTAGAAAGTATTGGTCTTGACAAAAACCACCAAATGTACTGCGTTAAGAAAATGATGACTAGTGCTATTAGAACTACATATTACATTTTTTGCTGCCGAAATAAAGAATGGGAAAATCCGGATTTACTAACAATTTGACTTATCTGATTGTATATATATATATATATATTGCATGCACTTTGTTCTGTTATTTTAGATTAGTATTGTGTGATTCAAATAGCCAACCGTAAGTTACCTTTATGAGAGAGATTTACGATTGTATATGTATGTAAAGAAAAACATTTAATAAAGTTTTCATTATTATTATTATTATTATATATTACATTAATTTTTTTTTACTACTAGTAAATTCATTAATTTTTTATCGATTTGGGAGCAAGAAGCTGAAATCTGAAGCATAGAAGGGCCACTTACGTCGGAAGCTTTGAAGCTTCTGTCCTCGCGCATGTCGCATTATACGCATGTTCGCCGACACGTTGCACGCTTAGAGGCCCTTCTGTTGCTCGGATCTGTATTCTCAGTGTCTCAAGTCTGAAGTCTCTTCACGGCTTCCGTACATAAAGGCCATAGATATATCTGCTTTGTTTTTTTTTTCAAATTCCCACTTTTTTTTAAATTCGGACTTTTTTTCCCAAATTCCGATTTTTTTCAAATTCCAACTGTTTTTTCGAATTCCGACCTTTTTTTTTAATCCCGACTTTTTTATCGAAATCCAACATTAATTTTTAAAAAATTTGGAATTTGAAAATAAATTTGATTCAAATAGTTATTTGCCCGTCTATTGATCCCTGACTTTAAATTTTACTTTTAACATTCAGTTTCCACAAGACTGCGTAATAGATTTTTTACAGCATGGGGATGTAAGTGTTGAGCTGCTTCTGCTATAGGAGTTACTACACATCGTATCAAATAACCGCTGAATAATGTAGATATCCCAAAAACTGCGAACAAAGAGCAAATTATCAAAATTGCTGAACGGGTGTTTTTCCCTGGCGGAAAGTCCTGTTTTGGAAAAGCTAATGGCTATTGAAATGAAAGTTGATCTGTTCGATTTTAAGGAAAGAAATTATATCCAGCTCAATATTAGTAGATGATGAGAATTTTCCAGTTGCCTTAGAATTTTATATTGATTATTTTAAGTTGTCCAAAATCAGACTTCATTCATATACAGAGATAAGAGAAGACAGCGATGAGCATTGTGACGACTTGTTTGATTCTGATTCGGACAGGATAGTTTTATGAATATTTCAATGCTTCCCAATCCACTATTACCAAACCGTAATGAAGAACCTGACAAAGATGGTTTAATTGGCTCATCAATACAGCGAATTGATTGACAATGCTTATGAAGAATCACTGGCGGTGGATCAGGCAAAATCATCTGCGCATGCAGGAGCTGCTGACGAAATGGAAAATCATCAAGAAGAAAGTAAGGATGTAAATGATTTGAAAAGAATTCGAAATGGAAGATTACCAAAGGAACCTTATGCAAGTGATCCACACTATATCGTTTTTGTAAGACATTTGTCTCTTGGCGTCCTGACGTGTATGTTTTCGCTGGACGATTCCGTATATTATATGTATGACTGGGCAGGTTCGTTACCAGACTCACCAGAGCATTTTTAGCTGTGTACCTATTCAGGAGATTGCTTGTTTCCCAGTGAAAGTGCAAAATCTGTCGACAAGTGCATGCATGTTGTGGTTCCCAGCATGGAACCTGTAATATTTTCTGAAATAAAATGAAATTAAGTCTTTAGCAATCAAACGTAAGTGCAGTAGATCAGTTCTGTCCTTGTTTATGTGCATAACAATATGATTGCATTTGTAAGCTTTTTAGCTCACGGAAGCATTTATAATATAATTCTTCTGTAATTGCTGGGAAAAAGGGCACTTTTATTCCACAAAAAGCCTACATTTCCCGCTTGCAAAAAAGTGGAAGGCGCATCTGCCCCCTATACCCCCCTCCCCGGGTTCCGCGGTGTCTGAGAGTCATGGGCAGTGAAGCATGCATGGTTTCCGTTTGGTGGTAATGGTCGTAATTGACATGGCCTGTTTACACTTCAGTAAGCCATCGACAGAAAGCCTGTAGATTATATAGATTTCGAATATGAACTTTTTGACCGGTGCAAATTAATAGCTCTGGTCTAAAAAGCTTGAAACGCAATAAAACGGCAGCTTAAGACTAAAACCTCCATATTGTTAAATCTCGATTATGCAAATTCTCTTTTTCGATTACAAACCCGGAAAGACTTGCGATTTTCATGTCAAAAAACGGCTTGTATGAATTTTTTAATGCATCAGCAGAAAGCCTAGCTATCGACGTACATTTCGAATTAAGAAATTTTAGAGCGGCGCAAATCCATGCCTTTACTCTAGCGGGCTTGAAACGCAATAGAACGGGAGGCTGAGACTCAAACCTCCATATATTGTTAAGTCTCAAATTCTTTTCGATAACACACTCGGAAATACTTTCGATTTTCCTGTCCCGAAACGGCCTGTTTGTACCGAATAAAGCATTAGCGAACAAAGCTAGTTGTACTAGCAATGTTGTTATCTATCAAGTTGCCAGAAGGTTGTCACTCACAACTTGTTGACAAATGGGTCAAACCTAGGTCCTTTACTATTCAACTTATATATTAATGACCTTCCAAACTGTCTACAGACAACCAAGGCTTCCATGTTTGCGGATGACACCAACCTTCCTTGTAAGGGGCAATCATCTGCAGGCATGGAGTACAAATTAAACAGACCTAGACAATATTCAGAAATGGCTAATAAGTAATAAGTTAACATTAAACCTTATGAAAACTGACTATATGCTTATTGGATCACAACAAAGGTTAGATAAAATCCTCGAAACTCCAAATATACTATAAAAAGGGTAAGGGAAAAAACTGTTCTTGGACTCATAATTTATGACCAATTAAAATGGAACAGACACAATGATGAACAGTGTAAAAAATCTCAAAAAGCGTAGGACTTTTAGGAAAAGCTAAAGACCTTGTTTCACAAGAAGAATTAGTCACAATTTATAACTCATTAGTCTTACCACATTTTAACTATTGCTCTACTATTAGGAATGATAATAACAAATCTCTTATCGATAAATTGTGAAAATTACAAAAGAGAGCTGCACATGTTATAACTATAGTTCTGACTACACTATTGGATCATCCCAATTTTAATTTGAATCCCTTCAATGGCATCCAATAAAATATCTCATGGAGAAACGGGATCTAACAATGATGTTTAAAGTTTCAAAAAACATGGCGCCCAATCACAAAAATGTTTCGTAAATTTGCCAATTCTTATTATTATTGAGCCTTCCTATAAAAGCCAAAAATAGATTTTCTGAAAAGAAGCTTCTCCTACCGTGGGGCTGTCGCGTGGAATGGTCTGCCGTCTGAACTTTTGCGAGTGGCAGACGAACCTCGATCTATTTCTCCTTTTCGTAGTTATTAATAATTATCGTAAAACTTTGTAACAGTTTGTATATGTTGTAGCCTAATATTTTAACTACTTATAAATGTTGTAATTCTTTTTAAATACACGGCCCTTTGAAAATCACACAAGTGAAAGGCTACCGTGTTTAAATATCTTTAAATAATAATAAACAATAATAATACCGATGGATCTAACAAAAAAGTAAACAAACAAGTAAAGGCCGATTTTCATCTAGACCGTATCGTAGCATTTTTTTGTGTGTCAAAGTCATATATTAGTTTCACACTAGTGCTCAAGAAAAAACTGAATACGCTACGCTTCGGTACGATGCGACTGAAGTGCGCGGCAAAACGTGTTGAAACGAATTTAGTTACAGGGAACTTAACTTCGAAGGTCATTAATGTTTATGAAATATGAAACAAAAACCTCTTCGACTTTGCCTTCCATGTCGTCCATATTAATACACTTTCAAAGCGAGGCTAGCGATTCGCAGCTCGCAACTCGCAACTAGCTCGCAAAATAGCCGACTTCAACAAAATTGTATGAAATTCCATGTTTTAGACAGAAAACAAGTGTTGTTGAATGTTATTGTTGGAAACAGACTATAAATAGGATGTGAATCAACACAAGATATGAATACCATATAAGGACATAATTAGTGTATGATTAACATTTAGCAAAAACAAGATATATATACTTTGCGAGCGAGAGAGAGAAATACGGCAGGTACAAAACGAAGGTTGCAGGTTGGAATTTTGCAGGTTGGAATTTTGCAGGTTGGGGATTTTGCAGGTTGGAATTTTGCAGGTTGCCAGGAACTTTGCAGGTTGATAATGCAAACTTAAAGTTATTCCACTTTTTTAGTATTCTAGTATAATTTAGTTGTGCATTTATTGCGGCGCCTCTGCTCAAAGGCTAGTGGCCATCACCCCCGTAAAAACATTCAAAATGACCAGATTGGCTTGTACTTACAGCGAGACGAATGTTTTGATTGTTGCGAGGTGCCTACATGATGTGGCGGCGTTTATACTAGAATGCTGTTAAAAGTTAATTAACTCTCGAGTAATGATACGGTAATTGGGGGCTTGAGTGGACTTATCATAAGTGGGTGCAGAGGAGAGACACCTCATTCAGGCATTTTCTGAACTGCCACCACGTTATGTAGGCTCCTGGCAACAATCGAAACATTCGTCCCCCTGAAGATCCAAGCCAATCTGGTCATTTTGAATGTTTTCACAAGGGTGAAGAGCAGAGGCTAGCAACATGGTAGTAGGATAGGCAGATATCAAAAGCGGCGACAAGAAGAATTCCCAACCTGCAAAATTCCAACCTGCAAAATTCCCAACCTGCAAAATTGCCGGAGAGAAATAGATGCGTAAACATAATGCAACAAACGAAATAAAATTGAACAAGACGCTCCACGGAGAGTTAAATCGCTGGGGCGATAGAAATATGCAACTTTATAAGTACAAGTGATAGCACTAATTAAAGAAGAGCGTGTTGTTTTTCCGAAAATATTAATTCCTGAAGTTTGCAGTTTGCCTTGTAGTTAGCGCTAATAGTTAAAACAAATACATCCATGTAGCAATGTTGTTTTAATAGTCATATAATATACTGTATACAGTATATTGTATCGTATGTGTTATTAAAAAATTATAAGCGTTTATCCAGTTGTCATTACACAGATCGGCTGGTGTTATGTTATCAACTGTCCAAATTAAAACCGAACTTTAATAGCTAGCTAGTCAGTGCATCGAAGGCTGGAAGGCAAGAATATTCTTCGCCTCGAAACTAGACGCATTATAACGTATGTCTATTGTCTAATAGGCTACAACAATGCCTAAGAGGAGAGGTATTTGATCGTGACTAAAACACCACACGAGTACATACGAGTAACATACGAGTAACACACAAGTACATACGAGTACATACAAGTAACACACGAGTACATACGAGTAACATACGAGTACATACGAGTAACACACGAGTACATACGAGTAAAACACAAGTACATACGAGTACATACGAGTAGAATACGAGTACATACGAGTAGAATACGAGTAAAATACGAGTAGTAAACTTGTTTTTAGTGTTTGTAGATTGAATGAAGGCAAAAAGATCGTCTTCTCTGTCGAAAAACGTGGAATGGGGGAATGGAGGAACGGGGAATGGGAGAACGGGGAATGCGGGAACGGGGAACGAAAAACGGGGGGGGGGACAGGGGAATCGGGGAATTATGAATTATTATTAATACGTAATATTAATCATATGTACGGGGGGGAAAAGAACAGAAAAAAGAAACAGAAATTCGACAGGATAAACGGCAATCGGGGAATTACGAAACTATAAAACGGACTCTGGTGTCTTGGGAATTAGAAAACCGCTCAATGAATTAAAACTAGT